>RJWH01000990.1:0-233772 GCA_004363575.1 Solenodon paradoxus
TTACACAAACCCAGATGTGAGGTGGGGTCAGCTCCTGTGGGCGCTCAGCTCACAGAGGCCAATGCCCCATGCCCGTGCTGTTTGTTGGGTCCCAGAGGGACTGAACCTCTGGGTCAGAGAAACGATGGCGATCAGGGTGTCGGGGTAGCGGGGGTGGCGGCATATCAGACAGACACAGTGCGGCCCTGAGGGCCCTGGCAGGAGGGAGCAGGAGCTGAGCAGAGGGAAGCTGTGGCCAGGACGCTGTCTGTTGGGAGGGACTCTGACCCCGTGAGGCGGTCCACATCACGGAGGCCTTCCCCAGCGCGTCCTGGTACAGGACACTAGATCCATTCCTTGTGCTGGCTGTTTCTGAGTCGGTTCCGTGAGTCCTAGCACCTTTCCCGCCCCGGCGTTCCCTTGTCTGTGGCTCTGTGGGTTCCTGTCAGGGACCACTGCGCACTGGTCAAGAGGGTCTTGTCTCTGATGAGCTAATACAGAGATATTTCCTCAACCGTCTCTTTGAGAAAAGTGATCAGCTTGCTTTTCATACCCAGCAAAGTGGTCAGTTTCTCTGTGAATCAGACAAAGCAGCTTTTCAAGTCCCAGGGAGGGCTTGGGATTTGCAAACCTTTTGCAAAGCCCATCAGATTGAGAGACCAGCGTGTGTGTTCTCACCTTAGCTTGCTAGGCCATTCTCAAGCCTTTCTAGTCAAGTGTGTCACGTGACCACTTACAAATGACATGAGACGTGGAAATCCATGGACGGTTGTGAGCAGACCCACAGTCACAATCAGGCCCGTGGTGCTGATGTGACCTGTGTTCCACAGTGACATCCAGACAAGAGATGTCACCAGAGCAGGTGCGAACGAATGTGGACACAAACGCAGTGTCAACCTGTATAAGTGGCCACGTCTAAAACCTTGCAGAAAAGGGCTAATGTTCAGAGATGGAGTTGAGATCCCACTTTGTTCACTTGTGGACATGTTGTACCGTGGTGACATGGGTCCACTGGGGTTCAGAACCTTGCCTCCCGTTTGGATCGATCTGACATGCAGCTTTCTGAGACTGAAACCATAAGAGACAAGAGACTCTGGGTGTTCAGTGCTTGGCATGGATCCCAGGCATTTGTATCCACGATGCTCTAGGAGTTTAAAGAAAGAGCAGATACTTCTGGGCAGACAGGATGACCAGTACAGTTTGAGGACATTCCTTTCCCACTCTTCCTTCTCAGTTCACGTGACACTTTCTCAGAGGCTGTGCTGCGTCGGCCTGTCATGGGGGCAGCCCCAGAGCAGTGGCGTCCCTCAGAGTGTGTCTCATACCCGAGCTCCTCAGGTGCCCTCACCTGGAGACTCACCGTGGGTCCTGCGCAGACCGATGTGTCCAGAAGGAGGGAGTTGCCTTCCTTGTTCACACTGGGGTTGCAGACTCTCATGGCTCCTGGCTCATGTGAGACACTCACGCACAATTCCTTGTCGTCTTTAGGGGCGGGGCCCCTAAGCCAGTGCTCAGAAACTCTGCTGCGATCCTTGTCATGTGCACAGATTCTTTACAGTGACTCACAGGCATTCACACCAGTGTTCTCGTGCCCGACATGCATTATGCTCAGCGAATGTGCCTCTCCAGTTCATTGAGAAAAGTGACGTTTCATACGTATGAAGGTGTCCCCCAAATTAGGTGTAATGTTAAGTCATGCCGCATAAAAATATCAGGAAAAAACTTGAATTGATACAGCATCTCTTCGCACTCAATTTGGTGTGTGTAGGCATTTCTCTTCATTTTCTTTAGTCCCAAGAAGGCTTAGTTTTTTCTTGCCTTAAAAATACAAGTCTAAGTCAACATTTCAGTAAAAAAAACAAAAATGCTGTTTACTTGGGAAAAAGTGACCACTCTTCGTTGCATGTGTCCACTTCGTATTTCCTTTAGGATTTCCTTTCTAAAAGATGGAGGTCTTCAGATAGCCAACGTGACAAAAGGTGATGTTGGAACTTATACCTGCATAGCAGAAAACCAGTTTGGCAGAGCAAACGGCACCACCCACCTGATGGTCACAGGTAAGGACGTGGCTCTGCATGGCGGTGACCGTGTGCTCGTTCCTGAGGTCAAAGACAGTGTGTTTCCCACAGTGAGCACAGCACTCGGGAGGCAGAACCTTGTTTCCCGTGGGCTGGTTTTCACAGGGAAAGTTGAGAGAGGGGTTCTGTATCTCTTACGCTGCTTCGTGGCCCACAGGTGCCAGCACCATGGTGACAGGGTCGCAGTGCTGTGTGCTGATGGTCCGCTTCTATTTGATGCTATTCTGCTGTGTCATATTTTGGGGGTACCTATCTTTGTTTTCAATATATTTGATATTTCCTGGAGATATTTAAGTCCGTGGAAGAATTTCCATATCATTAAGGATCATGTTAAGTGAATATATTTGTTACATTTTTCTTTCAAGAAGAAAATTGAGCACCTGCTCTCTGCCAAGTGCTTGGATTCAACCAGCAAACAAACTTCAACAATGACTCTGACCCTGTAGGCTGACCTTCCCCAGAGGGAGCAGTAGGAGTAAAAAGACAAGGGAACTATTAGAAGGAATATGAATGAGAAAACAATGATAGACTTGGACAAAAGAGAGAATGAAACCAAACAGCAATAAACTTTAAGTGGGACAAAAAGGGCAACTCAGGATTCAGGAGGAGATGGGGGTGGGGGCGAGGTAAATGGAATTAATTTTAAAGTAAAGTAAATAGTTGCAAAACCTACTTCACTATATACAGATGTAAATTTGCTGTCATTTGTACCTCAAACCAAATTGACGTTATAATGCAATATTCCTTCACTAAAAGCAAAAGGAAAACAGGAGTGTCTGGGTGTGGAGCTGAATGGAGCTGGCATTATGGTGGAGGAGACACTTGGACACGGGTCATGAAGAGGAGAGTAACCAGTGGATTTCTTGGGGACAGTCTGGCTGGAGTCCTCAGATCTTGCCAGGAACTCAGCTTGTGCTTGGAGTGCAGAGTGGAGCCTGGTGCAGGGATTAGAACAGAGCAGCGGTGTGGTGTGAAGTGTGCGTTTGGAGGACAGACTAGCTGCTCTGTGGTGAACTCATGTGGGTGACACATAGAGGCAGGTGAGGCCCAGGAGACCATCACAGGAGGTGATAATGACTCAGGGATGGCAGCAGCAGAGGGTGATTGCAAGGGAATCACACAGGCTATTCTGCACGTGTTCTGCACATAGGGCTGACAGGAGTCTGACAAATTGAGAAGAATGAAGCCAAGGATGACTGCAGGCATGTGAAGCGATAGAAGAAGGGCGGCCTTCACATCACAAAGGGAAAAATTGAGGTGGCACCAGCTGGGGAAAAGGAGGATCCAGCATCGGTGTGGGTATGCTGAGTGTGAGCTGCTTAGCAGTGCTGCCTTTACAAAGCAGACCACAGTGTTTTGCAGATAACAAAGCCAAATCTCAGTGAGCCTTGGAGCGAAAACTGACTTTTTGCTCATGACCCCTATGGTGGGTCAGCTGGTTATGCTCCATCTTGAGAACTGGAGCCCGTGCCTCCATCATTGGCTGCATTGCCTTCACCCTGGAAGAGGAAAGAAGACATGTCCAATTAGGTCAGGCTGGCTTCTGCCCATTCATGCCACATATAGCTCCTGTTTCACCAGCCAAAGCATAGCAGTGGGCTGCGCCTGCCTTTAAAAATGTTAAGAAGTGACACTACTGTGTGCCCTGGAAGAAACGATGGTGCCCGTATGTCTGGTAACCCCAAGTGCAGATGGCATGTAGGTAGTCAGACCTGCCCTTGGGGAGTGGGATGAAGCATGAAGTCTTCATCGGGGTATAGAAAGGCACTTGCAAAGAAGAGACTGGGTAAAATCACCCAGAAAGTGAGTGAAGACAAGGAATAAGGAAAATCCAGCACTTGAGCCTAATATAATCCAACATGAAGAAAGTTGGACAATGAAGAGAGACCAGAAAAGACAGGAAAGGAGTTAACAGAATCAGGGCTGAGGGCTACGAGTTTACTGTGCCAGAAACCAAGCCAAGCACATGGGCTGAAGACATAGGAGAAGACCATAGTGAGGTGTTGAGGATGCTGCGGGAAGGTCACTAACTGATGCAGATAAGACTGAAAATGGACCTGCGGATTTTGCAGCTGGGCAGTTCCTGGGACAGTGAACAGAGGGGTTGGTGGCAGCAGGCCTCACTAGAGAGGATGAGGCTTCAGGAGAGCTCTCAGCGACACAGACACGTGACTCTTTGAAGACTTTTGCTGCAACATGGAGCAAAGAAATGGGGAGTAGCAGTGGGAAGTGGGGTCAAGAGAGGTTTCATCTGTAAGATATGGCTGGTCTGTGGTGATGCCTGGGAAGGAAATCCCACATGAGCCTTGGCACTGGGAAAGCAGGACTAATTCGCTTTCTGACTTGGGAGCCCCTTCCTGTACCTATTCCAAACATCATGTGTGTATTCTCTCATGTGTCCGAGTCTATTTAAGTTTGATAGTCATCCATTTTACAGTCATTCAAAGTGAATAAAAGTAAGTGGACTTTATTTCTGACTCTCTAATTCAGGAAAACAATAAATCCAACTTGATTTTGTGGTTGTACTGTAACTCCTGCTTACTTGTGACTACAGTCTTTGCAGTCACCTATCCCATGGATTCAGATACCCCAGCTCTTTAAGCAAGGTCCTGTGGATCCCATGAAAATGTCCCAATTCTGTGTCAAAATGTCTATTTTGAACCTGAAGACTTGAAACTGCATAAACTATACTATCAGATTAATATTCTGCCTGTTAAAGTAGCTTCTGTCAGAGTAAAATACAACTCTATTGCTTCCCTAATAGAACCAACGAGAATAACACTGGCTCCTTCCAACGTGGACGTTTCTGTGGGCGAGAGCGTGGTCCTGCCGTGTCAGGCACAGCACGACCCCCTGCTAGATGCCACATTCTCCTGGTACTTTAACGGGGCCCTCACAGATTTTAGAAAAGATGCATCGCACTTTGAGAAAGTCGGTGGGGTAAGTCGTGCCTTCCTCCCCATGCTTAATGTCTCCTGTGGCTCTGATACAGCATCCTAGCAGAGCACCTGACACACAGGTGATGCTTGAGAGATATCTGTTCCGAGAGAGTCAGGTCCACTCTGTGATGAGATGTTTTATCACTGTCATTACCATGAAATGAGCACATTGACTTCAACCTGTAAGTTATTATTTTCACTAAAGTGGATGTTTAGGGTCTTTATATTCAAAGTGATTACCCACGATAACCTGCTCATTAGTATCCATGGAAGGGAAATTGTTCATATACAAGTACAGATTTTCAACTTGACAGATTATAACGTTGAATGAAGTCACATTTGCTACGTGTCCCCATGTGCCAGGCCTGTGTCATCCTCCCAGTTAATCATCACAGTGGTGCTGCATGTGAGTGGTGAGGATTTTCATCTCACACATGAAAAGTGTCCTCGGGGTTTTGGTGGGGGTTTCATTGAGTCTGTGGATTACAGTTTTAATAATGTTATTCTAATCCATGAGCCCAAAATATCTTTGCATTCATTTGTGCCTTTAATTTCTCTTATCAATGTCTTTCAGTTTTCATTGTACAGGTCTTTCACCTCCTTGGTTCAATTTATTTCTAGGTATTTATTCTTTTTGACACAGTTGTAAATGGGATTTTTTTTCTTAATTTCTCTTTCTGAGAGCTTATGATTAATGTATAGAAATTCAACAGGTCTTTGAATACTGATTCTGTATCCTAAACTTTGCTGAGTTCATTTTCTAGATTCTGAAATCTCTTAGTGGTATCCATAGGGCTTTCTATATAGACTAACATGTCATCTGCAAATAACGATAATTTGCTTATTCCTTTCCAATTTATTCTTCCAATTATTCCTTTTATTTCATTCTTTTGCCTAATTGCTCTGTGTAGGACTTCCAATACAATGTTGAATAGGAGTGAGGAGAGCTGATATTTCTTGTCTTGTTCCTGATCTTAGAGGGAGACTTTTCAGTTTCCACTTTTAGGATGATGATGGTGTGGGTTTGCCAAGCTATCACCTTATTATGTGGAGGTGTGTTCCCTCTATACCCACTTTGTGGAGAGTTGACAGCTGTTTCTTACTGAATATCTAGATAGATAGATACAGATATATATGTATGTATACATGGGTATATTAATGCTTTCAAATTACATGCAACTTAAAAGGATAGTCTCATGATTTGAATTGTTTTCCTGCCAAAAGATATGGGCAAATTCTAACACCTACTGGTGAAATAATAAGTTCCTGCCCCTGGTCCCTGGCACAGAGCTTCTGCTACCCTCGGAGTTTCCTGGTTGATAGGAGCAGGTTTGTTCTAACGCGGTGTCTTGTGGTGACTCCTGGAAAATTAAGTCATCACTAGGATCCTGGGGCCTCCACCCACACTCACCTGCGAGGGGAGAGGGGCTGGAGATGGAGTTAACGGTCTAGCAGGCCTACGAGGTGAAGCGTGTATTAAAGTCCCCAGATGCAGAGTTTGGAGACTTCTGACCTGGAGAACGGTGTGTGCTGGGCAGCGCCACAGTTCAGCTCTCCAGGCCCTGCCCGACCTCGTCCAGAGTTGTGTCTCGTCATCTCGCTGTTCACGTGTCCTTCATAACACACCAGAGAGGTGAATGAGTGTTTCCCTGAGTCCCGCGGGCCCTTCAGCCGATTATTGAAGCAAGGGGAGTGTGTTGGGGACCCCCAACAGATAGCACAGGCGCCAATCAGAGACCCGCACTGATGACTAAGAGGCCTTCTTGGGGGACTGGCCCCTTCGCTGCGGTTGGATGCTAACTCCAGTAGATTCTGTCAGACTCTGACTGGGGCCGGGAGCTTTCTGCTGCAGGGAAGCCCGTGTGCATCCAGCTGGCGTGTCTGAGGGGAGCGGGGAGTGGGACAGTGAGGAGGCACAGGAGCGGCTCCTGCATGCCCACGCCTCACATTGAGCCAGGCCAGGAGGGCAGGGGACAGTCTCCTGGAGGAGGCACGGGCCCTCGTAGGAAGCGGGCCATGGACACACACAGAGGCGCATCCGAGAAGACGCAGACACAATGGGGAGAGGCAGGGGGACATGAGGCAGCTTTGATAATGCGACCACAGTTGGTTACCAGGGACGCCAGGGCAGAAGGCCAGGACAGAACCACTCAAGATGCAGAGAGGGGCATGGGGTCGGACTCTGACTTCTGGGCTCTGGCACTGTGCGAGGAATTGCTGGGTGAGCCCTTGTTCCTGACACTTGTCACTGCAGCCAACAAAGGTGGGCTTCCCAAAGGACAAGTGAGATTTTAGATACGAAGCTACAATTTACAATTTATGTACCATTTCTCTTCTCTGGCTTATTCCCTTTGGGATTCTAGTTTTCCAAGTTTTTCTGACTCACAAAGGACTTTCACGGACTTCACCAGCTTCCCTGCCTGTCATGGCGTATGATGTTCTCTCTTGCTTTAGTGCCATTTACACGGACACTAGCTTCTGCTCTCACCCAGGAGGAGTCCGGTGTTCTCATCCAGCTCTAGTTCACGCTCAGCACCAGTCCCTGTCTTTCCATAGAACAAAAGTGGTTGACAGGACAGAAGAATGGAACAGGTCTGGCTGCTGCAGCTCCTGGCCTGACTTCAGTTGCTGGATAAGGAATTGATGTGAAACCTCGGGTAGATTCACTCTACAATGGCAAGCATTGTGTTTGTGGTTTATCGGCTGCATTTTGAGGTGTTGATAATTTTTTATACAAGGCAATACTCTTGTCTTAGCTAACATTAAAGAAATACAGGTTGAAAGACTGAAGACTCAAGCGAGTTGGATTGTATTTATGCCTCGTTGTTAAACACTAGATTGAACTAGTTTGCTAGATCACTGATTTCTCAAAGAGGAGCTTTCAGGCTAAGACTGTTCATGATTATGCATCATCCCTTGACGGTGTCTGCTTCCCTAATAGGTTCTACATGGGGTAGAAACTCAGTCATCTCTCTACGACAATCACTGTCTGAAACATGAAGTTGCATAAATTAACCCTAACGCTCGCCCATTCTGTTCTTTTTCTAAATGCTAGTTCATGGCCTATGGATTTTATGTATTGACTCATGTCTTTGGTAACTTAATATTCTCACTTCAAAGTAAAACAGGGAGCAGAGGACGTACTCCCAATATATAGGTGCTCAAGTAAGCTGGCTTCTGTGCCAGAGAAGAGCACTAGACCCCTCTTGTCCTGCCCATGTCACGTTAGCACCCAGGAGGCCCTGGCTTGCGGCACATGCCCGGCAGCAGTAGCAGGCCTGGAGCACACGGGACGGGCCCCAGCGAGAGCCTTGTTCACAAAGGAGACGGGGTTTCAGGCTGGAGACTCCACGTCAGCGCCTTCAGCCACTTCAGCTGCTGGCTATGGGAGCATCCTTCCCTCTAAGTCCACACACGCCCGACTGTGTGAGGCTGATGGTCCTGCACAGTCACAGGTGTGACAGTCAGAGCAGCTTCCTTGAGCAAATGTCCAAAGTGCATCACAGAGGAGGCTGGGTCAGGGCAGGCTGGGCCTGGCTGTCAGTCAGATAACTAAATCAGCATAGAAGACCTCCGCTTAAACAGGCTGTCCTGGGCACTATGCAGTGTGATGAGAGAGACGGTGACCCGCATTCACACGCACACGGGCTCTGAGCTCTGAAACTCTTCCTGGAAGAATGTTCATTCTCCTCTTCTTTGTGTAGGTATCTTCACATGCAGCCCATGTACGTAAGTACAAATGTTAATACTACACGCACGCACTTCTCTTTCATCTGTGCACACGGCAGTTCCTGTCATCCCATGTTTACCCACAGACTCTGCTCCCTGCCCTCAGTCGGGGAACCGGATTTCTCCACTTAGGCAGCAGAATTTTTTTTGCCCTCCTCACCAAGTCCATACAGTCTGTTGCAGTCAGGTGGGCAATAGTCCCAAGTTCAAGAGAAAAAAGAAAACATACCTTGCTGGACGTATAAGTATGAAGTTAGGACATTCTAGAATAACTTTGCCTTGCCTCATAAACTTTTCTTGTGGACTTAGATGCATGATGTGATGGGGGCTGATGTAGATGGAAACTGCAGCCTCAGCATGCTGGGAGTTGACTGCCCAGTGTGAATGCATTGCAACGGACCAGCTTTGAGGGGCCTGGCATGGTGCCGGCACTTTAGAAAGGATGAATGTGTGGTGCCACATGCTCAGCTCTTCAGATGCTTTGTGGAATTGGCTGTGTGATGAATTAGAATGATTGTGGATAAAAATCACCAGAAGCAGTAAGAGGTTTAGTGGTTACAAGATAGCTGCTTTCCTGTAACTGGCTCCCTTCGGTAAGTGTTAGCCCCCATGGGCCATGACCTCGCTCTGGAGACAGCAGCCCCTTGGTCTGACACTTGGTGTATTTCCCAGCTCTCAGTGGTAGGAAAAAAATAGCTTTGAAAGTAATCCTTTGTGTATAATAATTTAACACGGTCACTTTAATGAATTTCCTCGAATTAATTTGGGTGTGGGGACTGAAAGTTTGAAAAGAGCAATTTTAAAATACAAAACTCTGTAAAAGATTATTTTGGATTTTAAATGCAGTTCTAAGGCAAAGCATTCATTCCAAACACTCCTTGTGGTGACTTGAGTTTTCAAACATCTTCCACATGGAGTGTTATATAAAGCTGGTATCTTGTCCAAATTAAAACCCTCAGCTGACTTGGAAGGATTATTCAAAGAATAAACTCAGTAAGGAGCCCCTAAAAGAGGAGCTTGGACTAAAGGAATTCTTATGATCATCCTGGATTCTTTCTTGCCGCACAACTCCATCTGTAATTCTATTTGGCGATGAATAAACTAGGATTCTCCAGTGACTGTTGGCAAAAAAAAAAATGCACAAAACAGGAGGTTGAATTTATTTCCTGAACTCATTGTCTGCTCAGCAAAGCATGTAGTGTGAGGTGTGCCAGGAGGCTGTCCATCAATTGCCACATTCATCAGGATGCCTGTCCTTGTCCATGTCCATGTCCAGGCCATGGGAAGACTGCAAGATGTACTTGTCAAGACCAGCTGAAATCAAACCGAGCAGCCTGTGACTGCACGACAGCCCTTACAACAGCAGAGTTACAATCAAAGCCCCCTCTGTCAGTGAAAGCTTGGGTAAATGAGAAGACCCACCCACATGTCTACCAACTATGCAGCAGAAAGAAAGGGGATAACAGATATTAATTTTAAATATAGCCATTCAAGACACACATTAAGATAAAATGAGTAGATTTAATTTGAAAAGGTTGTTGTGACTTGAAGAAGAAGTGATAATCCTAAACTTTCATTCTGCCAACAAGATACTAAAACGCTTAAACCATTAAAAGCAAAAAGGAGAGTTTGAAAGACTTTATCTTTTTTTTTTTTTCCTTAAAACAGAGGTACATGCAAGAATGAGCACAAAGCGAGCAGTCAGTCAGCAAGAGAAAGAAAGCATTTTGTTTTATTTTTTTGTTTAGTTATTTGCACTGGTTGTTTCTCCCCGGCACCGGGAATCCAACCCAGGGGTGTGTGACCTGCGCTCCTTCAGAGGCGACCGACCTAACCACTGCTCCAGCAGGGGTGCCGGTTATGTCATACTTCAGTGCCCTTCATTCACCCACAAGCAGTGGAGCAAGAGGCCAAAAATGAGAAAAAGACAATATTGGTTTTATATTGTAGTGAAGGTGCCATGTACCCATGATTTTCACATATATGACAATCAAATTAATGGGCAATTTCTAGGGAAATATAAGTGATCAAAATGAACAAGATATAGAAAATCTATATAGATCCATGATAATGAAAATGGTAAAGCAATTCCCTCCACCACCCAAAAGGATGCTCAGGCTGGATTAATTTTACCGGTAGTTTTTCAAGTTTTCAGCAAACAGATAAATATTCTCTCATATGAACAATTTGAAAACAAAAAGTCAAAAATCTGTTTGACGTATTTTGCAAGAATAACATACTCTTGAGAGCAAAACTGGTAAGAGAGCAGAAATGAGTGAATGTAAACTTTTTTAATGAGCATAGTATGAAAACCTAATCACATGAATTTTTAGCATACCAGAATGAACATTTGTTAAAAGAACAACCATTTATAGGCTCTTGGGCATATTCCCAGAAATGTACATACACCATATCAATAGACCCAATCCAGTAGACCACCGTATTCTCAGTGGGTACTCACAAGAGATTCGATGAAATTAAGGACCAGTTACTGAACTTTAAATTCATTTTGAAATAGGAATAGAAAAATACTTCCTACATACTCCAAAAATGTCTTTATAGGGAAATACCATAAATAACTTTTATTTAACTTAGCGGCAAGACAAGGAGACACACAAATACCTTTACCATAAAGCCATTTGGAGGCACCTGGGCCAATACAATAGTGTATGAGACAGGAATATATGTTTGCCTTTGGAAACCAGAGACCAAAATTATTATTATTTGAGAACAAACTGATATTAATGTTACTGAAAACCCAATTGCATTTCAAAATTCTACATATGAATCAGTTCAGTTAATTTGATGGCTAGATTACCTGATATCTTATACAATTTTTGAGCAATAACCAGTAAGACTGTATTACGGGGTAAAAAGTTCCCTCGGAGACAGATAGAGCACATGTTAATAATTTACACAAGAAGTGTTATTTGGCCTAAATACTGAAAACTACAATAATTTATTTGGATGGATGGGTGGGTAGGTAGGTAGGTAGATAGAGAGATAGATGTGAAAAGAGAAAAAGAGATGGGAAGAAATAAAATAG
The DNA here is from genome assembly GCA_004363575.1 of Solenodon paradoxus. Lineage (NCBI taxonomy): Eukaryota > Metazoa > Chordata > Mammalia > Eulipotyphla > Solenodontidae > Solenodon > Solenodon paradoxus. The sequence goes on from RJWH01000990.1 coordinate 11,772, forward strand.
CAGCATATTGTATGGCTGTTCATTTTTCTTAGATTCCCTGTGGTCTAAAACTTTGACAATCAGATGCAAGTTTAAATAATTCTGAGTCTTAAATAGATCAGGATAAAGATATTTTACAACAATAACAAAGAATAGTTAGCAATATTCTGGAAGAAAAGTAATGACATGTTGTCAATAATTCAGTTTTCTGAAGGTGTGTGCCCAGGTAGAGGTCACTGGTCTGACTGGAACTAAACGGATAATTCCATTGTTAAAAGACTTGCATTCCGAATGCCAGCTTCCGAGACCTTGAATTTTCATTCTCTCATAATCTGTTGATCTTTCTTTGCCTCTGTTTCCTGGTCTGCACAACTGAGGTGGTAATAACCCTTTATCAGAGATTTTCAGAAAGCACTGAGGATGCCTGTTAGCAATTCTTCTTGTAGTGGACAGTTCCAAATCTGTCCAGGAAAGCTGGGGCATATGTGTCCATCTGAAGATCCCAGGTACCTGTTCCCCAAATCATTTCCCAGCCTTGATAAAATTCTTGATTAAAAAATGTTTGCCAGACAGGTGGTTGACATGTGAGAACTCATTATCAATGAGCTGTCCTTTGTCAGATAAAAAGGAGAATGAGAATCTCTCCATTTATTTATTAGAAATTTGGATACAAAAGAGATATTTTGAATTGTAACTGACTCCTTCAAGTCAAAAAAACTGGGGCTTTAATACTGACTCTTGTGAGAAGTTATATTACTTCTGCAGAAAAGAAGGGGAAATTACATTTAATTCTAGCTAGAAAAATTCACAAAAGTTCAACTGTCTGGATTATAATAAAGAAAAATGTTCAAAATGACTTTCAAAAGTTCAAACGACTTTGGGACAACCATCAACCAGTCAGAATTTTTTTATTTTTGTTAGAGACCAAATAATGAACTTTGCATTTAGAGAGAGAAGGTTGTCAGCTCCTCTCCTTCCTCCATCCGACAGCATTCTCCTCAGGTGACAGGGGAAGTCCATGTATTTTCATGGCCTGGTAGCCCATTTCCTCTTCCTGTTGAATAATATTCCAAGTCAGGGTGGACACATTTTATCGACTCACCTACTGACAGCTGCCTTGGCTGTGTCTCTATTTGATAATTATGCATAAAACTGCTGTAAGCATGTCTGTGCAGACTTTTGTGTCAACATAAGTTTGTCAATTCATTTGGGTAAATATCAGGGAGCAGGATTGCAGGAATTTAAAATTGACCTTTTTTTTAAGAAACCACCATACTGTCTTCCAAAGTGACCACAGTATGTGGTGGTCTCATCAGCAATAAGTGAGCATCCCTTCCACTCGACATCCTTGTCAGCATTTAGTTTTATCAGTAGCTTTGATTTTGGATATCCTCATTCGTGTGCTGGATCTAATTGTTGTTTTAGTGTGTAACTTCCTCATGACATCTTATGTTGAACATATTTTCATATCCTCACTTCCCATCTGTCTTCTTGGGCAAAATGTCTATTCAGGAATTTTATTCATGGTTTAATAAAGTTATTAATTCACTTACTCTTAGTTTTAAGAGTTCCTTGGATACATTGGATAGAGTCCTTTATCATGTTTCTTTTGCAGTAATTTCTCCTAGCCTATCTTCTCAATCTCTCAATACTGTGTTGTGCAGAGCAGATGTTTATTTTAAGGGATTCCAGCACATCAATGATTTCTTTCATAAACTGTGCATTTGATGTTGAATCTCAGAAATCATCACACACCCAAGGTCATCTAGGTTTTATCCTATGTTCTAGGAGTTTTAATGTTTTGCATTTCATATTTAGTGAAGTCTGTAATGCATTTTGAATGCATCTGTAATGCATTTGAATTCTGGGAAGGGTGTAAAGTCAGTGTTTAGATTTATGTTTTTATATGTGAATGTCCAGTTGTTTCTGAAGAATTCGTTGAAAAGACCATTGTGGTGCCTTTGTTCCATTGTCAGAGATCGGGTAACTGTATGGACGTGTCTGTTTCTGGGTTCTTTATTCTGTCTCACTAACTGATTTGTTGACTTATCAATTACATACTCTTCATTATTGCACCTGATAGTAACTCTTGAGTCAGGTAGGGTCAATCTCCTAACATTGTTCTTCTCCTGCAAAACTGAATAAGCTGTTCTGTCTTCTCCCTGTCAATATCAACTTTAGATTTAGTTTGTCAATAGTAGCAAAGTAACATTATAGCACTTATATTTACTCTATAGATCAAGTTGAAAAGAACTGACATCTTGGAAATAGTAAATTTCCTATCCATGAACATGAATCACCTCTCCATTTATTGCTGGACTATAGAAAAATGGTTGACTTTGTATATCAACTTTGTATCCTGCAACTTTGCTATATTGCTTAGTTTTTCTAGGAGTGCTTTGTTGATTCCTCGGGGTTTATTTCTAGACAATATACCACTTTAGAAAAAGAAAGAAACAGTCGTATTTCCTTATTCCAAATCAGTATCCCTTGTATTTGTTCTCCTTGTCTTACCAAACATCACTAGGGTTTCTAGCATGATGTTGAAAAGCACTGGAGAAAAGGATATTCTTGCTTTGTTCCTGATTTTTGCAGGAAATTTTCAAAGTTCTGACTATTAATTTTTGTGTTACTTATAGGTTTCTGTAGATTATTTTTGGTTAAGTTTGGGAAGTTCCCATCTACTCCTAGTTTGATGAGTTTCTCATGAATAGATGTTGGTTTTTTAAGTGTTTTTTTCTGCATCCATTGATAGAATTATGTGTTTTTTTTCCTTTGATAGCCTGTTGATTTGATGGATTATTATTAAATGACTTTCAGATTTTGAACCTGCTTTACATAACTGGGATAAATTCCACTTGGTCTTGTATCATTTTTAATATGCAACTGGATTTAGTTTGCTAATATTTTTGTAGACTTGCATCTATATTCATGAAAGCTACTTTCTGTGGTTTTATCTTTAATATTTGTCTGACTTCAGTGTTAGGGTGATTCTCACCCTACGAGTTAAGTCGTATTCCCATTGGCTTCAATCTTCTGCAATAAAGAGGTTAATGGAAAGTTAATAATATTCTTAATTCTTTGGTAGAAATCATAAATGAACCCATCTGACATGTTGCTCTTTGATCGGGAGAGTATTAACTAATGATTCTGTGGTATATAGGCCTGTTTAACATGTGTGTTCTTGTACATGTTTTTACATGTTGTGACTCTCGGGTATTTAGTACACTTCATGCAGGTGATTCACTTTGTAGGCATAAAGTTGTTTATTTTACAATCCTTTAAATGTCCATAGAGTCTGTGTAATATCTTACCTCTTTTTATTTCTTAATATTGATAGTATACTTCTTCCAGGCTGTCAAATTTATGGGCTCAACATTGTTTTATAATCCTTTAAATTTCCGTGGGCTCTATAGTAATGTCACCTCATTTATTTCTTGATACTGGTAATTTTTCTTTTCTCTCTGTTTTTCTTATTTAGCCTGAAAGGAGGCTGCTCAGTTTTATTAATCTTTTCAAGAATCAGTTCCTGTTTTTGTTTATTTCCTTTACTGATTTCATGTCTTCACTTTAATTGATTTCTACTCTTAATGATTATTATTTCTTTTCATCTGCTTACTTTGGATTTAAATTTCTCTTAGATTTTCTACTTTCCTAAGGTTGGTTATTAAGTCTGTATTTTCTTTTCTAAAATGTAGATTATGATGCTAGAAATTTCCCTCAAAGCACCACTTTTTTTCACATCCTAAAAATTTTAGTAAGTTATTTTTAATTTACATTTAGTTCAAAATGTTCTTAAATTTTCTTGGATTTTCTTTGCTCTATATGTAGTTGAGAAGTGTGCTGTCTAATCTCCAAATATTTGGTGATTTCCCATCTATCCTCCTGGTACTGGTTTCTAGTTTATTCCATTGTAGTCTGAGAGCAGGCATAGTATGATTTCTATTTTAAATGTGTCCAGCTCTACTTTATCTCCCATAATTGTCTCTCTTGGTGAATGTCCTGTGAGAGTTTGAGAGGACTGTGTATGTGATTGACTATTGTTTGATGAAGTAGTTCATGGATATCATTTATATCCACTCATTGATAGTGATGTTTCTTTCAACCATGTTCTTTATTTCTTCCTGCTGGATCTGCCATTTTATAAAAAGTATTAAATTCTCCACCTATAATAGTAATTTAATCTAGCTCTCCTTGCAGTTCTGTTAGTTTTTCCTTCATATCTGTTGACACTTTAATGTTCGGTATGTATACATAAGAGTCGTATGTCTTCTTGGAGTATTAGCCCCTTTATTATCATGCAATTACTTACTTTAGCCATGTAGCATGACTTGCTTTAATATCTTCTCTCTCAAAATTAGTATCACTTCTTCTCCTTTATTTTGATTAGTATTGACATAGTATTTTTTATCTCCATCTATTTATTTTTAATCCATATACGTCTCTGTATTTAAGTGAGTTTCTTGTAGACACCATATACTTGATTTTGTTTCTTGAGCCACTCTGACAATCTGTCTTGTAACTGATGTATTTGGTTATCAACATTCAAAATGATTATTGATATCTATCATATTTCTTCCTGTTTCTCTTTACTGTCTTTGTTTAGATTTTTATATTTTGTATTTTTCTGCCTTTTTATGGTCTAGATAGAACATTTTCTCATTTTTCTCTCCTTTCTGAGCATATAAATGATACATTCTTTTACCTTTTTTTCATTAGTTAACCTAGATTTTGCAGTAAACAATTAACCCAAATCCATTTCCAAATAGCACTATGCTACTTCACTGGTAGTGTCACTTATAACAGTAATATTCCCAGTCCTTTCTTTCCTCCCTTGTGTCATTGCTGTCTTTCTCACACATATGCCCTACACAGTCAAATACATTGTTTATATTAGTTGAACAAGCTTTTGTCTGGTAGATCAATTAAGACTAAGAAATATATGTTTTTATTTTATCATCATTTGTTTATTCTCATCTGATACTCTTATTTTTTATGTAAATTCCTGTTTCAGGCATATTTTTCTTTTCTCTGAAGAACCTAACAAGTCTTGTAAGTCAGGTCTCCTGGTAACAAATTGTTATAATTGTTTTGTTCCTAAGTAAGTTTGTATTTCTTCTTCACCTTCCAAGGATAATCTCTCAGGGTACACAATTCAAGGGGCTTTTTTTCCTCTCAACTTTTAAAATATTTGTCCTACTGTCTTCTGTGTGTATTGTTTCTGAGAATTTTGGATGTGTATCTCACTGTTAGTCTTCTCTTTGGAAGGCGTATTCCTCCCAATGGCTTCTTTCAAGATGTTTTCTCTTGACATTTTGAGTTTGAACATGCTATCCCAAGGCATACGCTTTCTGGCATTTATGCTGCTTGGCTCTCTCTCATCTTTTCTGTGTCTGTGGTTTGGTGTCTTATATTAATTTATGGAAATTCTCCATCATTATAGCTTCAAATATTGTTACCACTTTCTTCTCCTTCTGATACGCTCATTGCATGTATATCATACATTTTATAGTTGGCCCACAGATCTTAAATACTTTTTTTTTTCCTTCAGACATTTTCCTCCTTGATTTTCAGGTTTGTAATATTTGATTGTCACATCCCGAAATGAGGAAGTCTTTGCTCTGTCCTCTCTACCGAGGAGCTGCAAAGCCATCCTTCATTCCTGCTATAATGTTTTGATCTCTAGCATTTCTTTTTGACTCTTTCTTTGAATTTCTATTTCTCTGCTTACATTATTCATTATCTGTCATTGCCTATTGTTACTTTTTTCCCCCTAGTCACATCTCTTAGCTATCATAGCTCTTCTAACACTCCTAGCCAGATAATTTCAGCATCCCTACCATATCTAACACCTGTTCTGAGCTTATTCTGAAACTTAAGCTCTTCAAACTGTATTTTTGTTTTGTTTTGTTTTTGTGTTTTTGCCTTTTAATATGCCCTGAACTTTTCTGTTGAGAGGCACCTGTGAAGTATTGTGGGGAAAGCAGCAGCAGGAAATAGGCGTATCATGGTGTGGGATGAGTATGGGGCTCACATTGCCTGGACGAGGACTTGGGCCTGGGTGAGCCTGTGCCTGGCAGTGTTTCTCCCAATCCCACCCCATGCCTTTGTGGAAAGGAAGGCTGGAGGGAGTGAAGTGTGTATTCCTCCCCAGATAAGGTTCTGAGAACGACTCAGCACATTGGACTTCTCCTGAAGGCAAAGTTTGTAAAGACAAAGGCTCGAACCCCTTCTCCCTACCTGAAGGAACAGAAAGGGATCTCCTCCACACTGAGCCTTAGCTGCAGTCAGGTCTTCCCCTGGGGCCAGCTCAAGGAGGTCCCTGCTCTGGTCGGGGTGGCTATGTCCCATTAGTGTCTCCAGGGAGGAGGCATGGCACCCCCTGTATCCTCGCAGCTCTGCCCGCTGTCAGAAAGTCACTGATTGTCCAATTTGTTCAGCTTTTCACTTGTCGGGGTGGAATTGCTGATATGCTATCAAAACCAGAAGGCCTAGTGCCTGACCCATTTTTAATTGGGTTATTTGCAGTTTTTTTTATTGAGTTGTAATTGCTCATATTGGCTTAGAGTTTACGTTCTAATTTCAAAAAGAAAATCCTTCTATTTTGCAAGACATGGTATTTAATTATACCATGAAATTGATCCAGACTTTAATAAGAAATGAAAGAATAAATGGTTCATGTGGGGCAATTTAAAATTTGAGACTCAACAACCAGGAATGTCAGGTGTTTTGAAATCACCGAAATCACTAATTGTACAAACTGCTTTCTTTTCCTGTCTTTGCAGTGTTGTGTCATGCTCTTTACCTGAAAAACAATTTAATGGCATCCAACCTAGTTTTTCTTTATCTTTTTCAACACAGTTTTGAGATGAAAATGTAGACCTGCGAAGTGCCGGGAACCTTGGGATCCACGTCTGCAGGTGCAATGGGCGTGGGTCTTGTGGGAACAGCTGTCCTGGAGCTGTCGTTTCTCTCTCTGATTAAGAGTCTTTGTCTGACACACGGGGTCCCCCCATGGAAGCGTGTCTGGACTGGAGGGGTGTTTATTTAGTGAAAACAACCTGCTGTGAATTCCCGGCACAGACAGCTCAAGACAGTCCTCCAGGGGTGATTGTGGTGGACAAGCAGGCCACACTCACTGCTCCCCTTGGAATTTCCTGGAGGAGGAACCATGACGAAGTGAGAGCCGGGGCCACAGGGCCAGGCGTCCACTGAGAGGCGGGGGCGGGACGGCTCTCAGAGGCGCATGGTGCTCGTGTTTTCCAAAGCGGGGGCAGCGACGTCCCTCCTCCAGGTGTTTCCTCTGTGTGACTCCCAGTGCCCTCCCCAGGAGTGGGAGACCTGCTCTCTCGCAGGGTACCCGTATGACCACCTGACCACTCGGGCGGGGTGTGGCTGCTCATAACACGCATGACTTCTACCTGGTGTCACATCAGTGTCTCTCGGAGTCCAGACACCAGTATAAGTGATCCCAGCCATCTCGTGAGGTCTGCTTGAGAGGGGTGACATCCAGATCAGGTTTGCTTCCTCCAGCCTCCAGCCAGCACAGGCGCTTGCGGAAGTGGAGCATCCAGACCTGCCCAGCTGAGGAGGTCCCACTGGTTCCACCTTCCCGAGCAAAACCAAGGAGCCTCATTCCTTTTCGTGTCTCCTCTGAGTTTGGGTCATTGATGCACATCTGCAGTGCTGAACTTGAAGTCAGCGTGGGACCTTAAGCACACCTGCTCAGGTTTCCGTGAAGGTGGCTCTTTCCTTTCCTGGTGCCAGTGAACTGCTCTTCCTGATGCGCATCTCACTCCACCAGTCCTGACCCTGCCAGAAAAATCCCTGGTTGATGTTGAAAAAGAGAGGGTGAACCCATCAGGGGTACGGGTAGGGGACACAACCTCAGATGTGCCTCAAGTGCCTGCAACCTCGTTTTATCATCTTTCATGTGCCACTCTTTGGAAATAATAATGATGGAACAAGCTGGAATCTAAATCCAGTAATGGAGCAGCTATTCCAGTTATTGGCCAAGGAGAGCCGAGCAGAGTTGATGTGAACAGATTGCATATTACCTACCTTAAACACCTCCTGTTTGGACAACCAGACAGCAGATGATTTAGATAAAATTGTTAATCAGCCACAAAATTTAAGCTTCCCTTGTGAGGACTTGTTCTCTTGGTTTGGAGCTGCAGTGACTTCTGTTCCTGGGTCAGCAGGGCGTGGGTCCCAAAGCAGGCCTGGTCATGTCAGTGAGTGGGACCAGGGGTCATTTGATTGGTCAGAGTAGAGATGAATGTGTGGGCCAGACTTCTGTGGGACCTTCCTGGAGGGAGACCCACCCAGGTCCAGAGGGAACTTGAAGGTTGGACTGTTTCCAGGGCTCCTGGTGATTTTGATGCTGAGGGGCTGGAAGGCAGCCCTCTGAGCAGGTGCTGGCTCAGCATCCAGGTACTCCAGGCTTCTATGATAAAGGAAGGTCACCTGTTCAACTTCCCCTTCCAGGGAGCCGCCAACATGCATAGTTCCTTACACTGGAAAAGCACTCCTTGCGGTCGGCAGCCTTGTATCAAGCATGTGGTTATTTGCAGACAGTCTTTCGCACTGGAAATACCTGTGCACCTGTGGGCCCCCCGCTCCTGGACCCCAGGCTCCTGGATGCCCGGCTCTGTCTCACTGGGTCGGCATTGCCTGCTTAGTCCACCTGTGTCAGCAACGGGCCGTCTGCTGTTTGTTCCTACCTTGGGCCATCACACCAGCTCCAGGTTCCCTCCCTGCAGGATGGTTTCCAAGTTCCATCAGAATTAATTGAAAAGATTTGACATCAATACACTTAGTGTCCACACTGCAACATTTTCTAGAAATGCTTTATTTTATATTTGAAAATATTTAACAAAACAAGGGAAGAACAAATGAATTAAAAGAAGATAAAATAATAATCCCCCTCCACCACATGATTATTCCCCACCCCCACGAGGTCTAGCAACCTCAACCTTGTCAAAAATCCAAAGGCTTGTTTTATCAGTTCATTTACATCTTTTCTCCGTATTCCATTATAGCTGAAATGGTCCAATATTTGTTTCTCCTTCTGACTCACCTCACCTAACAAAATAGCCTTGAGTTCCCTCCATGTTGTTCAGAATGGCAAGGTTTCACTTTTTATGACAGTCGTTTTCCATCTTGTGCACACCGGATATTCCTTAGCCACTCATCCTGGGGGGCACTTGGGTGCTTTCCTTTTGTTGGCTCTTGTAAGCAGTACCGCCGCAAGTATATGGGCACATGTATTATTTTGACTTAGTGTTGCCATATGCGTTGGATAGATACTCAGAAGTAAAATTACTGCATCATACATTAGCTGTATTTCTATCTTCCGAGGAATCTCCATGCAGGTTTCAAAGTGGCTGTACCCACTGACAGTCCCACCAGTGGTCTGCAAGGGTTCCCTTTCCTCCACGTTCTCACTGGCACTTGTGTCTCTTCTTTTAGCAGCAGGTTATTCTCACAGGTGTGAGACGATATCTCATTGTTTTGATTTGCATTTCCTTAATAATAAGTGATGATGAACATTTGTTCATGTGCCTGTTGCCATTGGTATGACTTCTGTAGAGAATTATCTATTCAGATCTCCTGCTTGTATTTTCATTGGGTTACTTGTTGTTTTTATATGTTGGCTGTTAACCCTTGTCAGATGTGTGATGTGCCCATCTGTTCTCCCACTGAGTTGACCATCTTTTTGTTCTGGTGATACTTTCTTTCGCTGTATGAAATACTTTTGGTTTGAGTTAACCCAATTTGTTTATCTTTTTATTTCTAAAAATCTAGGGTTTTCTAGGAGAAGCATATAGATGAGCAAATAATTGGGCAATCGAATTGTTCTAGAACTGTGCTGTCGGTGTTGAACAAATGAGTGACTCAGCAACAGCAAACCTGGTGGCCCTGGGGGTAGATAAGCAACGTGTGGCTAAATAGTCTCTGACAGCATCGCCCACCTGAGTAAACTGCTCTCCCTGCCTGGGGTGTGGGCAGATGCACACATGCTTCAGGTCAGCGCTGTCCTCTTCTGCTCCTTCTTATCTTACATGTAATGTCAGCTCATCTGTCATTCAGGAAGCCCAAAACCCTCCCCCTCACGTCCACTGAGCCGGCTCACGGGACAGGTGTGCATCGGCGTCTGCCCTCCTCTGACCTCTGGCTTTCTTTCAACTGCAAACCCCATGCACACAGAATGGTGTCTCTTTCACCACCACTTCCCTGGTGGCTTAAGTACAATTCAGATGAGGATCCTGTTTTTAAAGACGGGGCATTTGAAAAGAGCCGAAATTCTCATGACGGACACTCCAGCGTGGCCCGTGGGAATTCGCCTTTCCCAGGCTACCTGCCCCTTTTCTGATAATTCTGTGGTCAGAGTACAGAGGGACCTGGCTCTGGAAGGTTGAGAAAGATGCCGCTGAGCACCGAGAGGCAGGTTTTACGGGAAATAGAAGGGGAGGTAAAGAAACAAGGCCGGACTCTGCTTCTTCCCAGTTCTCGTGCATTTAGTTTGAGGAGGGAAGGAGAGTTCAGGAGAACAGTCAAGACAGGCATTCTAACAAAAATAAGTGGTGTACTGTTTCTTTATTCCAAAAATTATTAGTGTTCCTATGAATTTATTCAGAGATTATTGACCCTCCAAGTTTTTTCTTGTGAATAATGTTTATACCTAAAAATGACTTAGCCAAGTTTCTAAATACATCTAAATATTAGATGTAATTTTATTATAAATACATTGAAATAGTCTATTGATTATTATCACAACCATACATCACCTGATTTTATTTAGTTTCTTTTCTGAACATTCCTTTTTATCTCTTTCATAGCTGTTTATCAGTAATTAACTGTAGTCTAATCACCAGCAGTGAAAAATTGAGGGGAACAAGAATTGTCTTGATATAAGTCTTCCCTTTGGAATTTTCCATTCTTCTTTACCTTTTTCTAAATACCTCGGTAGACACCATTGCATTTTGATGAGTACTTCTAGCTTATTTTTATTAATAGCACTTTTAGTTAATTATTATTAAATGTTTCATTCTTGGAGAAGAAATGGGAGTTTAGAGTTACAGTCCTGTTATTTGCCCTTATAGTCGTATGTTATAATAACTGCATTTGGAGAGTCATTATATTCTGCCAACAATGCACAAATCCTAAGTGTAGCCAGTGAATTCCCCCTGAACGAACAGACTCAGGCAAGCAGCCCTGAAGTCAAGAATAGCATGATTTTGACCCAGAAGGCCCACAGTGCCTTGTAGCCTCACAGATATTTCTCCCAGGAATGTGTGGGTCAGTATCCTATGCAATTTCCTATCCATTTTTCCTTTCCTGTTGAGCAACCATGCAGATCTCTGTAGTTACAGCCCACTCGTTGTCATGACTTAACAGTCTGTCCTCAAATGTATGGCCATTACTTATTTTCCCTCTTCACTGTGTTGGACATTCGCTGTGTGCTTGGTGAGCTGTTAGGAGTCTGCTCCAACATTCCCGTGACTGTCCAAGAGGCATCTGCATGCCCTCTGCGGGGCATAGACTTAGGAGTGGAAAAGCTGGGTTGCAGTTTGCATAGGTCCTGCTCTGTAGGTGGCTCTGTTGGCTTCCCAGAGTTTCTGCACCAGTCACACTCCACAGCAGTGATAAGATGGTCTCATGGTCTCATGCCGAAGTTCTCTGCACGTGGTGTGTGCCCTGTGTTTTTATTTAACCTTTATGAATGAAACTTCCTGAATTTGTAAAATTAGCTTGTTTCTCATGAAAATATATGGATGAACACCCTTGAGAGCAGAGTGCGTGTATTAGACACATCTCTACCACTGAGTGGATCTAACGGGCAGGTGCTGGATAGACTTTGTCAAGACGAATTTTGGCTCTAGGCACTGCTCCAATAAACGACAATGGATGGGTAAGAGAAAGCAGTAGGAGAGACACGGCAAATGTATTTTGAGAGAGACAAATGTTAATGTTTCATTTGTGTTCAATTTTGTTTGCCACTCATGTATTTTATCTACTCAGCTCCATGCTGGTAGTGAGAAAAAAAACACAAGTGGTTCCTACCATCTACATGTCTCGTTATCCAATTCCATTTCTACTCTAAGGTGTAAAAACATCATTAAAAATCGTATTTCCCTGGTGGTGAACCTAACTGCTTTTCTTCAGGAGGCCAGTTTGGTTTTCACAGGAGCTAGCTAAGTGTTTTCTCTTCTCACTTGTCAACACCATAAATGGACAGACGGTACAAGCAGCATCACTCTCTTCTTACTCCTTCAGGAAACACAGGCAGCCAGCGGACCCTCCAGGCTTGTCTGTGTGCCAAAGGACTGAAAGATGGTCCTGTCCCAATATTCTCTTCCCCAACTGCTCTCAAAATAAGCAGATATGCAGAGGGAAGAGACGTCACTCACCCCGAGGCCTTGATGGAATTTTATAATAACAGCTCTGACTTTGCTGAAAGTGGGAGATTTCTGTGGAAATGATGACCAACTTCCTGTGTCTAAATAATCCTAAGGAGAAAGAAAGGGGAAGGGAAAGGAAAGATCAACTTCACAAAAGTGAAATGTGCAGGCTTAACAGTTTCCAGGTTATCTGTAGTTACAGCCGTCAGTCACACTCGTCTGCCTCCTGCCAGGACTCAAGAAATCCAGGCGAATGCCACTCAATCCCAGCAACAGAAAATGTGCTACGTGAAGAATTCCAGGAACAGGGAGTGATATTTAAAAAGGTTCCCTGGAAGAGGCCTTTAGAAATCACCTACAAATAGGATCCTAGTATCCATCTTTTGATAAATGCTCAGAAAACCCAAGCATAAAACTACCCTTTCAATCAAGAAGATAAACACTTACTACTTCTTCTCCACCTTTTTTGAGATTTTTTTTCAGTCAGTGATTATTTTCAAAGGGTTGGGCTTTCCAGATAATTTTAGCTCAATCCATAGATTTACTAATGTGTGAAACTGGCCTGCAGTGGTCATGTTATGAGCATGATTTTACATTCCTTTAAAGCAAGGAGCACTGGAAGCTGAGCTTGTAGAAACACTCTTGCTCTATTAATTAGCACTGGGGGAGACCAGCAAATGTGTTTATGGGCAGCTGTTATTTTTAGGATGTAAAGTATTTTAATTTCTTCTTTTAAGGGATTCATACTGAGTCTCCCTAATTCTAAGAATTAAAGAGCTTTTAGGCCTTTTAAGCTACGATGTGTTCAGAAAAGTGTTTTGGCCAAGGTAATCCCCTGCTCCTGCCAATTCCTGTCCCACCATGGACTATCCCTCCCGCTTCTTCTCAGAGAGATAATCACAAAGAGGTAGGAGCCCATGGAGAACATGAGCTGGTGCTGAGCAGTGGACTTAAAGACCAGTGTCACCTGGTCACCTTGCTTAACTCATCCCCAACACTGTAACCCCTGCCCTTCTTGTCATAGAAGCACCAGTGCCCAGGGAAGCCTCCCCATGATGTAGCACAGGAACTTGTGTCTTCAGTCCTGTGCGGCTTTAACTTGCTTCCATGTCTGTATATTCCCTTCTCTTTAGCCACCGTAGTCTTCTCTCTAAATGTGGGTTTCCTCCCAGTGGAGGTGTTGGCTCCGCCTCCAGGGCTCTTCCTGTGGCAAACAGCACACTGTGTTCATGACCTGTGTTTTCCAGCAGAGTTCTTCTGGAGATTTAATGATCAGAAACATTCAGCTGAAACACAGTGGGAAGTACGTCTGCATGGTGCAAACTGAAGTGGACAGTGTGTCCTCAGCTGCTGAGCTCATCGTAAGAGGTAAATGTTAATGCTCAGCATGGTATTTGATTTTATACCCTAACCAAGCATTCCTTACTGAGGGAGCACCTGTGCATGCATGTCATGATATAGATTTGATTCTCCCAACACACTGAAGACTCTGACAATTAGGTTGGCTGCTAATTCAATAAAATAAAATACCTCCTCCACCTTCAAATAAGTCTCACCAGGTAAGTACACCATAGCTGCTGGCAAACAGACGTGACTTTGAGCATGTAATTAATTCTGTGATTGTCTTGTGAAAGAGAATAGTGTGTATGTGTGCGTGTGCATGCGTGTGTTTGTGATCACTTCCAAGTGCAACAGGCTCACCCAGAATGCCTGAGAGGTCACCACCAGAGCTACTGCTCAAGGAAGGCATTCCTCTGGAGCTGCTGTTCTAGGTAGGAGTTGGAAGTACTGTCCATGGTACTGACCTAGGCTATTGGCCAAGGTAGGCATTGAAGCTGCGGTTCTTGGTGCTGAGTTCGGTTGCCTGGGAAGACAGGCAGTTTTTAGCTGCTGTCCACGGTACTGACTCAGGTCTGCTGGCTAAGGTAGGTGCTGGGGTCTGCTGTGCCAGTTGCTGCTCTGCACCTGAGCTGAAAGGCCCAGAACATGTTGCAGAATAAGCCACTCTGGGCAGCACAGGAGACAGCAAAGTGTGCAAACACATAAGGATATGGCAGAAGCGCAGGTGTGTCGGAGGAGGCACTGAGCTCAGGACCTACCTCTGTCTCACATCTAGATTTAGTTCTAAGAAATGTGAGGAAAAGCATCATTTGACCTTTTGGTAAATACTCTGTTCTCTAAGTACTTTTGAAGTTGGGGCCACTGGGAATTGTTGAGTTGGTCAATGACATGGCTAGCTTTGGTGGATGAGGATGACGTGTTTGCATGTTGCCTTCCATAGGCTCTCCGGGGCCCCCAGGTGACGTGACGGTGGATGAAATCACGGGCACCACAGCTCAGCTCTCCTGGACAGAAGGTGCAGACAACCACAGCCCAGTGCTGTCCTACTCGGTGCAAGCCCGGACGCCCTTCTCCGTGGGCTGGCAGACTTCCTGCACAGGTAAAGCCACCGCTGCCTACCCTCAAGCTCTCCATGAGGTCCAGCATGCCATTCACCTCTCAAACATCCCTTTGCAGTGCCCGAGGTCATCGATGGGAAAGCACGCACGGCCACCGTGGTGGATTTAAACCCCTGGGTGGAGTATGAATTCCGGGTGGTGGCCAGTAACAAAATCGGAGGTGGAGAGCCCAGCCTGCCCTCAGAAAAAGTAAGAACTGAAGAGGCAGGTTAGTGCTTTGTTTTCTGAGTAATGGGCTAAGAGTCCTCCGGGGGTGCACTGCCATCACCCTGGCCGTGGTCCCTGGGCCAGCAGGGTATCGGCCTGATAATGCATTCTCATCTTTATGAGCCCTCAGCCCCGGCATGTGGCACTTGTCCAGTTCACCGATGTTAGCGATTCCGACCTGGTGGCATTTCCAGGAGCTTAGCCCACCGTAAGCATTGCAGTGCACATTGAGTGAATAGATTTTTGTCACTTCATGTTGTAATTACCATCTGACACAATCACCTGCTAACAGGAGAAGTGCTGTTTGCATTTGTGACCAGCATTGACAAACTGGTAGCTTAATGACCTTTGGGAGCTCTGCTGTTGAACTCCCTTCCCCTCCAGTCTCAGTGCCTGAGTGTAAGGGAGTGGCACCCTGGTGCCTGTTGGCCACTTTTGGTGTGTTGTTAAGAATGAATCATTGTTAAAACTTTCCATCTGGGGTAACTATTAACAATAACCATCTGGTAGTGTTACAATTCTAATAGTATCTTAATATTAAAACTGGAAAGTGGAAAGTGTGCCTATTATTGAGGCTTTGGAAAGGCTCCAAACAGCTTCCTGTTGGAACCTGTAATGTTCATTAATAGTAACTAAAACAGTGTTTGAAATATAGCTAGCATTTTGCTTTGGGAACTAAGCCAAGTGGAGTCATAGGATCCATTCCAGTAATTGTTACAATGCTGTTTTTCTCAGAATGCTCCCTGTGATATTTGTGCCAGGTGTCGGAGAAATGGGGAGCCGTGCTGCCCTGTTGCTGACCATTTATCTCCAGCACATAATTAGGGGGGGGCGTCACTGTGTGCTGAGCACCTTCTAGACATGGTGAACTTGACTGAGAATGTGACAAAGACCATGTCAGGGGACTTGAATGTGCTTGTATCACAGGACTTACTTCTCAGTATGAGTGAGAAACCTTGTGGGGTTTATAAAGAACAGCTCAGCACCGGATTCAGGGGGTTCGAGTTGGGTCCTTTGTACATAAAGTCAAGACTCTTGTGAAAATTTTCTCCCCACTTGAAGTACTCACAAGACATTTGTTCTGGATTCTTTCCCCATCATGACTGGTAAATTGCTTTTCCTTGTTTTATTAACCTGCACACTGAGACATTTTCCTTACTACTTAAGTGACTTTGAACCTTTGATCATTTTATACAGTTTTAAATTACTGGATAATCTCTCCAAAGATAATTATAAACACATACCATGTATAATGTGCCAATGACCACAGTATTCCACATATTAAAAATAAGCAACACTGAGTCTTCTTTCAGATAATGTGACCAAAGGGAATGGTTTTATCTCTGTCTCTCTGACCTGCACAGTTCCAGATGTGCCTCCTTCAGAAGTCAGTGGAGGAGGTGGGAGCCGGTCTGAACTGGTGATAACCTGGGACGTAAGTGTCCATAGGCCCCCTCTGGTATATTGCAACCCCTACCTATAAGTGATATTTGGAATGCCCACCTGTGCTCATCATTGTTCCTAGAATGTGGCATATTTTCCATTTCATCCTGGTCACATTTTAAGCAGAAGCTGTAAGAGATGTTAAGGGATTTTCCCAAGGTGCTGCTGTAGGTATGGGGTCCAGTCCTCACTGTGCTGTTGGATCCAGTCCTGATGTGGAATGAGGTCCCATCCTGGCTGTTTGGGGAGGTTAGCCTCCTAGCTGTGGGGTACCCCTCCTCTCTGGTTGGGTTCCCTCCTTACAGTGGAATTGAGATACCTCCTTATGTGGGTTGGGGTCCCTCCTGGCTGCAGGGTGAGGTCACTATCCTCCCCATGGGGTGGGGGCCTCTCCTGGCCATCAGGTGAGGTCCGCCTCCTGACTGTTGGTGAGGGTTCTGTCCTGTCCATGAGGTGAGGTCCACCTCCTGACTGTAGGGTAGGATTCAGTCCTGGCTGAGGTATGAGATCTCCTCCTGGCTGTGGGATGAGGTCCTCCATCTGGCTGCAAAATGGGGTCCCCTCCTAGCTGCTGGCTCATAACTCCTCAGTTCCCTACAGTCATGCCTGTTTGTGAGGATCCTACCACTCAGCCATCCTGGCTGCCCTGCCAGTCGTAATTGGAAAAAATTTAAATTAACACCTCTGAAGGCACAAAATTATATTATCTGAAGATGTTGATGAAAAAATTAAGTCAGGATGATGAGATGTGAGGAATTTGACCTGGTCCCACTGCAAGTCTAAGTTCAGTACTGAAAGAGAAGATTTTGCTCCTCTCTAATGCTCCGCTCCTTTGTACTTGTCCCATCACGTGCCATTTCCTTCCCTAAAGTCAACTTTGGGATGGATTTCTGTTGGACTGAATTGTTGAGCTATCCCAGCTGAAAACATAGCTTGTTCAGAACTCAGATGGGCTGCAAGGTGGTGAAAACCGGAGTCATCTGAGTGAACAGCGAGTCTTAGGATGCTGCGGGACCCAGGCTCTCTGTAAGCAGTGACGTCTCCAACTCAGTAGTTGACACGACGGCCACTGGTGCGGACTAGGTGGTGGCGTCAGGAACATGGCTGTGCAGTCGCTGTGCCTGTGTCCAGCAGCTGAGCTGACCTTCCTTCGTAGCCTGTCCCTGAGGAGCTGCAGAATGGTGAGGGCTTCAGGTACGTGGTGGCCTTCCGCCCGCTTGGAGTCACCACCTGGAGTCAGACGGTCGTCACGTCTCCCGACGCGCCACGCTACATCTTCAGGAACGAGAGCATTGTGCCCTTCTCACCGTATGAGGTCCGAGTCGGTGTCTACAACAACAAGGGGGAAGGCCCTTTCAGCCCCGTGACAACCGTCTTCTCTGCGGAAGAGGGTATGCGACCGGTGCTTTTAAAGGATGAGTGTTGGCAGGTTTTAAAGGAACTCCAGTCACCGTCCTGTGTCTGTCTCCACAGAACCCGCAGCAGCTCCATCGCGGGTCTCCGCGCACAGCCTGAGTTCCTCAGAAATTGAGGTTTCCTGGAGCGCCATCCCCTGGAAACCGAGCAATGGGCATCTCCTCGGCTATGAGGTAATTTCTGGTCCGGTTAAGTGCTCGGGAGCGGGTGGCCACGCACCACCTTCCTTCCACTCAAATCTATTAGCCATGAGATCTCAGCAGTGTCTTTGTGGAAATTATGCCCACGGGGACCCCATGATCATCAGAGGGAGGTGACTGGCTCAACCAGGTCAGTGGAAATCCCTTCTGTTGGGGAGAAAATGATTGTGTGAAAGGGAATCTGTATCCTGAGTAGACTGACAAAGATGAGAGTGAGACCAGACAGCAGAGGTAGATTGTTAGGAATCCTACCACCAGAGCTCCTCGTCCTCCAGCCCCTTGTCCTCAGCCTGGGGGCCGTTTCATGGCGAGTACCGTCTCTCAGGTTCTGGGGAAGCCCACTCTCTAATGTGATTCCTCGTCAACGCACTCTGATGAAAGAAGAGAAAGACAGGAACCAGATAACGGGACCAAATGTCATGAGTCAGTCGGTCCAACAGAAATCCATGGCACAGGTAAGGACGAGCCATCTTGAGGGAGGCTGCGAGGGCTTTGACGGAAAAGTAAATGTGCAGACAGTGGAAGTTGTTCCCAGCAGGGCCGAGGTGACACCACCTGAAGGGAGGGCTCCTGGGGTTGAAGGGACTACAGAAATGGCTGCGGCCAGCTCAGATGGGGTGGGGTGGGGCGGAGTGGGGTGGGGCAAGCCAAGCCGCGCAGCATAGGGGCCAGGTGGCCTGGGCCTATGTGGCCAAGAACTGGCCAAACAGCAAATCCTTAAGAACTGTCTGAAGCAACACATGAGCTATGGCTGTAATTCTCCCCATGGCACCTTCGTAGGGGCAGTCAGTCCTCATGTGTATCATCGAGCCAGAGGCTGTACCCACCACAGTCGGCACAGCTCCAGCACCTGCATCAGGTGGGTGGGTCCTGGAAAGGCCGCTGATTTTGGTCGGGTAAGCTCAGTGATTCCGGCTTGATTGCTGAAGTGAGATACAGGTGATTTATGGAGCGGTGCACTCGTGTGTCACAGCAAGGACTCAGCGAGGACGTCACCTTGTTGTGCAGGCAGGACACAGCTGGCCTCTGACATGTGCTGATGTGCCCTTATGGAGTGGGGGACACAGGACCCTCGATCCTGAAAGGAAAACATACAACAACTCTTTGATGACTGTCCAGGCCTCAGGTGGCCTGGCTCCGCCTCTCATAAGATCCCCTGCCCTCTGACCGGCTAGCTCCCTCTAGACTGACCAGGAGAGCTTCTCCTCCCTGGAAATAGCCAGCACTGACCCTCGTAAACACCAGTGAACAGCAGAAAAAGGACAGGTGGGTGCTCAAAGTTTTTGAGAGATTTGAGGCACCTCCAGAACCCCCTGGACCCTGAGCCTTGAGTCCAGTGTGGGTGAGTGGGTCTTGTGTGGATTTTGCAAGGTCACGTAGAAGCCCTGCACATTTACAAGCCTGCCCTTGACAGGAGACCTGACCCAGACAGAGCTGCCAAGCTAGGGAAAGAGGGTGGAGTTAAAGGAGTAAGACACCCCAAAGAGAGCAGCGCAGTGTGGGCCTGTCTTAGGGACCAAGACTTGTGGGGGGAATTTCTGATTGCGAGACAGGAGGCAGGAAAGGCAGTCTGTGGTCCTATCATTGGCAGCATAGGAGAGGTGGATGAGGACCCAGCTGTAAGCATCAGCCCTGCCTGTCCTGGGCCTCTCCTGACTTTGGCCCACCTGGCCGTGCTGGGGAGGTTGGGCATCATCATACCTGCTCAGTATGGCACCATAGGCCTGGAATCGGAGAGGCGAAAATGAGAACACATGGCAGGCCTTCTTCAGCTTCTTAGTCACACTGCCCCAGAGCAGGGGCCCAAGGACCCCACACCTGCCTCCCTCCAGGCCTGAGGAATGGTCCCCAGGACTGAGCCCACAGGAGGAGTAGTGAGCGCTGTCTTCCGGAGCCCAGTGCTTCCACCTGCCTGGTGCTGATTTACAGTTTGGTCTGGCTGCAAACGTGAAATATTGGTCTTCGAAAATCCTTAAGTACCAACAGAATTATTCTGGTCTATTCAAATAGTATTTCTGACCTAATACCTGTACTTTAGTGGGTAGAAGGGTGCCATTTCTTCGGTCCATTATTTTTATAAGCTGCATTCCATTTAGGTTTAAATTACGTGAAATCTCAGAGGCCATGGTATTTAGGACACAGGGACATTCATTTTTGAAATATCCAAATTACTTGCAGCAATAGAGTATTTGAAATCCTGACATTCTGAATGTTTATTCTGTTTATTTACCCAGATAAAACTATCTTGGCTTGTGAAATGGTTTTAAAAATGCATTATCTCATGCAGAAATGGGAGTTCTGGAGTCTCACAGGAGCACAGGCCCCAAGGGACCTGCGTACCTGCCTGAGTGAATTAGAGAAACCTCCTTCTCTCTACTATGACCCCACAGTGTGCTATCTGCCACATTCACAACCCTCTCGTCCCAGCTAGGTATCTTCCAGTGACTTCATTTCTACCCTCTACCTGGAGTGTCTGCATCTGCAGGCTGTGGCCAATGCCCCAGCCTCCCCACCTTTGTCAACCTCTGTGATCAGTCCCTGCCCTCCTCTGGAAAATAACTTACTAGGATGACAGCTCAGAACAGTGCTGGCCTTACCCACCAGAAGACACAGGAGATGCTTACAGGTGACACCCACAGGTGACATGGTACACAATCACAGATGATACAGGAGATACTGGACATTCATAGGCACACACAGGTAGCACTCTCAGATGACATAGGTAACATTCACAGATAAACAGAGATACACTCTCAGGTGATGCTCTCAAGTGATACAGGTGATTGGATATTCACAGGTGACATTCAGCAGTAAACAGTCACTGGTACACACTCAGGTGAGCCTCAGGTGACAATCATGGGACATTCACAGGTGACATTCACAGGGGACACTCACAGGGATACTCAGAATGCTGCCTTTTCCTTAATCTCTTCCCTGGAGCTCTGGGCTCCTGTCCCTCTACCTGAGCGTTTCTCTCATGTCCATCTTGTCCTTGGTCCGGACTCACTCCTCTTCCCCTCCCCCTGTTCTCACTGGTCTGTCCCCCAGGGTGCATGGCAGGTACCTTTCCAGGTGCATAGCTCCCTTCCCATGTCCTGCCCTAGGGCCTGATTTGGCCTCCCTTAGTGCACATTGGAACATATTTCATTCCAAATCATTCTCTCCAGTGTATCTTCTGTTTGCCAGCTGTCTCTGCCTGTCTCTTAGAGAAGCGTCCACAGCCTCAGGAACACGGTGGCTCCGTTCTGCACCGTTTTATCTCCAGAGTGTGGTCCTTGAGCTCCCGCTCCGACTGCATTCCTGGGCTGCTCTGTGCTGTCATCTCTGCTCTGTTGGCTCAGGGGAGGACAGAGGCCTTTAAATCCACACTGAGTAGAAAAGGGGCCTTGGGACTTCCTTCTTGACTTTACTCCTTATAACTCATACCTGAGCAAAATGTTATAGACTGTTGACTAAATCCTTAGAGCAAATGGGGAATATTAGTGTCACTGCTTTTTTATGTTTTAATTACATGTATATTTATTCAATTTTTAAAGTTATTTAAGATGATAAAATCAATTCTAGCTAATATCATGTTCATATTTAGCACAGATTTTCTCTGTCTAAATATTTCTAATACCTGTCAGCAACTGTGATCTAAAAATAGCCCTCACGCTGATACACTGGGGCTGATTAAAGTTCCTCAGACATGCCGTCACCACAGCCCGTCAAGTATTTTCTATAAGTAGGTTTAGAAAAGATAATCCAGATGTCAATTGAAAATTGTTTCTATTTCTTCTTTATAGAAGTCTCCTGAGGAGCAATTCCTTAGGGGACTTTCTTGGGTAGTGCTACAGATCAGAAAAGCATGCTCCTGCTCCCTCAGCCCAGGAAGGAGGATCCCAGCTCCCAACCCCCGTACCCCTGTGCTGGCTTCATTAAGTGAATTCTTAGAGCTTGAAATGTAGGCGATTTTTTTTCTCCAATCTGTGCCAGACCCCAGGTCATCCATTTGAAGTGTCCTCTGCCTTGTATTCTGATTCCTGATTTCTTCTCCTCCCCGGTTAACAGCAAAACAGTGCTTTCAAGGACAGAGTATCTTCTCGTTGTGCAGTTGTCTGAACCTCAACATCCACACGTTTACCACTGTAAAGCTGCAAATTTGACAAATGTTTGGTATCCCTTTGCCGTCTGCTGAGCTGCGGCTTTGTAGAAGACAGTGCTGCATGCTAGCTCTATTTTAATTAATGACTAATTAGCCTCCATGCAGCTTATTTTTATAATGGTAAATAGAGTTGTCAGATATGGGGGTGTTTTGTTTGTCATCATCAACTTTTAGTATCAATGTAAAGCTTTAAAGCTGAGGAAAACAATTAATTTAGTCCTAACCATCTGGGGGTCATGCCTCACTTTTGAAGTCCATATGGAAACTAATAACACTTTTCCAATAAAAGCGACATAGACACATGGAAATAGCACTTCACATGAATGTAAGGAGGCTTTATATAAATACCAGCATACACGCGCACATATGCAAACACACCTGTGTACAGGCAGTGCACAGACTCAGGCATATATCTAAATGTCAACACACAATCAGCCGTGTACACACAGGAGCGCATATATGTGCACGTGTGGGTTATACACACGTGATGTGCGTGCACACATTTGACTATTACTCTGCATCCAGATAAAGGGGTTTACATGCATGTGCACACGTGCATATGCAGTTAGAAGGAGAATACTGGTCCAGCACAGCATTGCTGTGCTCACTTGGGATCATTGAAAAACCCAAGAGTTATATTTTGCTACTAAATTTTTAAGAATAATATGTTTACTTATTTTTTTATTGTAATTTCTAGTGTATTCTGAAAGGACTGAACCTGGTTACTCTATAGCCCAGCCCCGTATTCACCAGGAGGAGCTGCAGGCTCTGTCCCTCAGGGCTCCTGCCAAGTTGCCGCAGTCCCCACCTGCCCTTATCGTCACCTCTACGCCTGTTCACTTGCACACACTAAAGTGACGCAATATGAAGTGTCAGCCACATACTGTAAGGCAATCAGGAGAGAAATAGTTCTTTCTGGAATTCAAAATAGGGAGTCTGTGGGACTGCCCTTGCTCTGGATGCTGAGTGGTGGTTCTGTTCCAAACACGAGGCGCTTCTCACTGGGCCTTTGCTTGCTGGTTGTGTTGCCGTGGCTGATTGTGTTTTTGTTCAGCTTCATGGACGCGCCAGGCTTTCCAGCAGAGCAGAGAAGAGCGTGACAGCATAAAGTGGAGATAGTTAGGAGCCAGTCATTTTCACCACAGTTTTCCTTCCTCTGTTTGTATCAGATACTCCTTTTCCATGTTCATGGTCCACGTGCATTTCTATTTCTGAGGGGCTTGGAGCATTTCACACTGATGTAACAAAACTCCAGGGACCGTATGTATCCAGACCTGCTTTGAACATCGCTGTTTGTGCCTTTTGTCTGAGCAGCTCGGCCTGCACAGCTGGCCTGTGGCACTGGCCATGGCGTCCAGTAATCCAGGGCCTGCTGCTCCCTGTCACTGTTTCTTGGCCACCACACTTTCTCCTCAGAAAGAACCACCATCCCAGAGCGGCCAGTCCCCCAGGGTAGAGTGTGGGCCTGAGGGTCAGGTTTGGGGAGCAGCTCATCCTGTCAGACATGAGGAGGACCCTTCCTGCTCCCCTCAGGCCAGTTTGTAGTCCAGCTCTGACTGTCCTCCAGTGCGTCTGCTTCTCTGTGTCCTCATCATCTCCTCCTTGCACCCTTCTCTCATCTCCTGGCACAGAGCCCGGCCAGCCCTTTGGCACAGGGCCCTCAGAAGGGAACCCCCGCCGCGGGGTCGGTGATAGACGCAGTCACACCCACCCTGCCACCTAGTGACAGCCACCTCGGTACAGCCTGCCCCTCTGTGTCTCCAGGTGCGGTACTGGAAGGTCGGAGAAGACGAGACGTCCAGCAGAGTGAAGGTGACCGGGAATGCAACGGTGGCTAGGCTGCGCGGCTTGCAGAGTCACCGGGAGTACGCGGCCGCCGTGCGTGCCTACAACAGCGCCGGCACCGGGCCCTTCAGCGCCGCCGCCAGCGCCACCACCAAGAAAACGCGTACGTAGGTTGGTGCAGCTGTCCCCGGGTCCGGTCAGGGCGCCGCCTCCTGTCCAGTGATGGCCCGAGCCCTGACACCGACCGCCACATCGGAGCACGGCCGCTGCCCTTCGGCCCCTTGTCCCAGGTGGGACCTAGAGGAGGGGCCGCACCTTTGAAAGTCTCGGTGTGCAGTGAGCAGGTCTGCCCTGAAATGTGGTGCCCTGACTGGTTTATTTTCATTACTCGTAGTCCCCCGGCTCGGGGATTTCTGGAAAGCGTCAGCAAGTTCGGGCTCACATCAGATACGCAGGTACTTTCCTCTTTTCCTTCCCACACCTCTCAGAAGGCGCCAGCGTGGACTCCAAGGTGCCGCCCTATCCTGACCCTTTAGCACCTGCCCTCCAGCACCGCCTTCCTTAGCTCTGTCTTCCCAGGTCAGTCACCACACCACTTCTGAGCTCCTCGGGAATGTGGCTCAATTCCGTGTTAAGAAAATCAGAGATTTGCAGTTTCACACCCTCCAGCGTATATTTTACTTAAATGATGAGCACCAGTGTCTAGTCCATCATTTTTCCTCTGCTTTCTCACGAAGCAGTCCCGGAGCAGCTCTGGGCCTGGCCATCGTCATAGTGCATAGTGAGTAGGAGTGCTGTGCGTCCAGATGATTGCACAGCCTCCCACACTTACACTTCACACCTTGCACGTGAGGTGAGACAAGCCACATGGAGCATGAAGGGTTGATAACTTGAACCCACTGATGCCTTACTCTGACTTGCAGGAAACCAGGTCTCTTCTTCATGGATTTTCCAGGTGTTCTAACCTAGCAAAGAGCTTTTCCTGACTTTCTCTGAGAATGAAGGTTATTTGGCTGTATTGACAGTTTCAGTAATCCATCTCAGTTTCTGTGTACATGTCCAGATTTTTATGAGAACATATGACTGTTTGCCTAAATGGATAAGAACATCAATGATATAAAGTAAATCTTAGCTGACTAGTATTGTGAATGATTTTCTCTCTATATATACATATATATGTATAGAGAGAGCGCTAGATATTTATGCACACACATTTCTACCTTGAATTACACACGGTTACTGTATTATATATGGAAATAGCTCGGCTACCAAGGTACCAGGTGATGAGACTATAAAGCAATGACAACCAACAAACTCTTTAATCCCTTTAGTACACACGTGTGAGCAACCAACCAATGTGATGATTACATCTTACCCCCCACTAATTACTAGGAAAAACCTGACCCAGCCTTTTACTCATAAAAGGTGGCTGAGGTCAGATGAAGCAGTCTATGGTTTGAAATACTTAAAATATTCTGTATTTAGAACTTCTCACTAAGTATTCACAGTAACAGTTCTGAATTAGTAAGACTGAAATATCCATCCTTATTTATATATTCAAAGCACAGTATCAATCAAAAGTTCTGATTGCAAAAATATATGCAAAAAAGTGTATCTGTTCATTCCTCTCACTTAATAATTGCTGTAATTACTTACTCACAAATTAGTATTGTAAATGACAGTGTGATCCCATTATGGAATCGGTGACGAATTAGTGAATTGGTAAAGCAGAGGGAAGACAGTGACAGTAATCAATAGATGTCATGATCATGTACAATGACTAAAATCGAATTTTAAGAAGCAAAACCCTTTACGATTAAGAAATAGAATAAAAATGTTTAATCTAAAGTAGAAATTTGCAACAATGGGGGTGATGTTTTTTGGTTTTGGTTTTGGTTTTGGTTTTAAGGAAAGGTACAGGCAGAATGGAAGATGAGCAGCAGACAGGAAGAGAGAGGAGGAAGAAGCACTTATTTTATTTAGTTGTCAGTCTTGGTTGTTCCCACCAGGACCTGAACCCAGATCCTTGGGCTGTCTGACTGTGCTTGACCAGTTTCATGTCACAGATCTACCCCATCAGGTTCCTTTCTAAATATGTCAATTAAATGCCCACAAAGTGTTCAAAAATGAGCCCAGCTAACATTTACTTCAAGATACTAGAGGACGAGGTGGGCGGTGTCTGGGCTGGTGGAGGCTCGGCGACAGGTGGGTGGGTGAACAAGTGACATGGGACGCGTAGACTTAGTTCCCAGAGCTGGTTGGGTCTAGAGCCCGTCTCCGCACTGGGCCTCTTCACAAGCGCTTGTTTTTTAAGTGCTCAAATAGACTCACCACACTTCACCTTTTGAAGTGAACAGGTCAGTGGTGTTGCGATGATTCACTTTGTACCCGTGTCCAGGTCTCATTTTCTCTCGCAGTCCGGCCTGTCCCACCCTCCGACCGCAGCGGCGTCTGCCCGCCCCTCTCTGCTCCTGGCAGCCACACCAGGGCTCGCTTCTCACAGCATGCCTGCAGGTCATGTAGACTGAGCCACCAGCGCACATCTTAGTGTCCCCACCCTGAGCAACTGCCCTTGTATGTAGTTTGGTATCATAGCTTCACAGTTTGCTCCAAGCTGCCAAGGTCTTGGTGACACCACACCACGAGGGTTCAAGGTGATGCAGGAGAGTGGGAAAGATCAGAGAGAAGAGAATGAGCCCATGGGTCCCGCGGGTCTCTCCTGCTGCCACTCACCCAGTGCTCAGGCCGCACCTCCCTGCTCAGCCAGCGCAGGAGGGTTTCTGCACAGCCCGTCTTTGTCACGGTCCCTGTGCAAAGCCAGCCGTCCTCATCACCTGTGTGGCTCACCCGCACACACCATATTTCGGTGTCATTTGGGACAAGTGTGATGCTGTTGCCTAATTATCATAATCTGTGTGCTGTCACTGACAAGGACCCGAGTGTGTGACAGACAGGGCTGTCCCCCCAACCCCCACACCCAGCCCCACTTATAATCGGTTCTCCTGAGCGGGGGTGAACTGTGAGTCCGAACCTCCGAGAGGCTCACTGTTTATTCAGTGAAATCCTTATTCAATTTTTCCTGCTTTGCCCCTGTTTTTCTCAAAATGGATTTAGCCTTGGAACACGAAGATGAAAACCTGAACTGGGCTGCAGTTTCCACATGTCGCTATTTCCCGGGGACCAATCTGAGAATTCCTGTCTTTGGCGCTGCCCCCTCACCCTTTCCATCCAGGGCCAGCTTAGCCTCCCCGCGTGCATCCCTTCCTGAGCAGGGGCAGTTTCTCCCCACTGTGCCAGCACCGCCTTTGGGGCCCATAGCTCCCCAGGTGCGGGGGGTCTCTTCTCACCCTCCTGTGCTTCCCAGGAGCCCTGCCAGTGAGAGAAATGCCAGTAGATGATGGGGATTTTCTCACCGTTTCATGCCTGATGTGGTGAATGGTCCCCTGCCCCTGCCCCAGGACTGGACAGTAACTGTGGCTCAAGACCTTTCCCTCTCTCTTTCCTCTGCATCCAGCGCCCAGCCAGCCCCCGGGGAACGTGGTTTGGAATGCCACAGACAGCAAGCTGCTGCTCAACTGGGAGCAGGTGCGAGCCTTGGAGAACGAGTCCCAGGTCACAGGGTACAAGGTGAGTCCTGTGGCTGTTTCTGCCTCCTGGCATCCCGGGACCCAGTTAGATGAGTGTCCGGAATATGGAGGAGATGGCTCTTCTGAACCAACTGGCAGACATACAGACACCAGGCTTTTTGTGAAGACTCCCTCTCTGACGTGTGTGCGTAATGCAGTCATTCTGCTCGCATGTCATTCTGCACAGGGCGTCTTGTTCACTGCACGAATCGCTCACCCACGTGCCACTTGAAAAGCGCACAGCACCGGCTGCCCCCTGGCAACCCCACAGCCAGGTCCAGGGAAGCAGGCACCGCCCACAGCCTCGGCGGGAGAGCCCGGGGTGCCCGCTGCACTCTACTTCTGGACTCGGGGGTTGTGCAGGGGTGTGTCCAAGGCCACAGTGAGGATGTGGGGAGACTGTGCCTCTGTCCCCCTGTTCCAGGTTCTCTACAGGACGAGCAGTGAACGCCATGTGCAGGTGCTGACCACAAAGAGCACCTCGGCCGAGCTGCGGCTGCCCACCCAGGATGACTATATTGTGGCCATCAGGGCAACCACGGAGGGTGGGGACGGGGCCAGCAGCGAACAGATCCGGATTCCCAGGACAAGCAGTAAGTGGAGCTTCACATGGGGTCCCGAGCCCCCAGCCCCGTGCATCCACTGCCCCCCAGGACCCCAGGACGGGGGAGAAGAGGGCAGAGTGGGAGCCTTGTAAAACAGGGAGATGAGAACAGAATTGAAGAATATTAGCAAAACTTTATTTATCGGAGTCTACCCCTCCTGGAGTGCTATGTAACCTGCCTTTGCACTGCCCATGAAAACAGAATCCCATAAGCATTTCTCAAGGCCGTGTTGAACCCATAAACTGTTTTCAAGGTCATCAGTACCCCAGTTGTTTGTCATCTAGATAATACAGATGAATGGTATCCGCCCTTTAAAAAGTGGAACAACGTAACTTTGTCAAGATCAAACTTGGCCAAATTGAGACACCTTTATAAAAAAAAAAAAAAGTTCTTTGTCCTGATTGCAAAAGGGATTCTTGCTAACTTTTCCTTTCAAAATCCCAACAAAACCTCTTGACCATGGAAATCATACTTTAAGACAAGAAGACATGTTTGACCTATAGAAGGAACTTTATTTTTTCTTCCAAACCCCAAGTCTCGAGTCTAGGGGAATCTGTTCAGGTGCTGGGGACACTGGACCCTCAGCTGGGCTCTGTCGTCCCAAGTAACTTAAGTGACTGTTTTCTCCAGTCTTTGACTGGACCTCCTCGACCATCTCGGGAAGTCAGACTGACTCAGACCTTCATCTCTAGATGAAGTTGGAAACAAAACTTGGAAACAAAATGCTGATCATCCTGCAAGGGACAGGAGGGAGATGTGCAAACCTGGAGACAGTCTGTCTTCCCGAGAAACCATAAAACCTCCATCCCGAGACTAAAGCCAGTCAGTAAACTAAGAAAGCAGGCAGCTCACTGTCAGGGCCGAGTCCTGCCTCAGGCCGGAGTCCTGCCTCAGGCCCGTTTGTGGAAACCACGGAAACTCGTGAATGAGCTGCAGCTGCTGCTGCCTTAGATCATAGCCAGGCCGATGCACTCTCTCCTGCAACAGCAGGGGCCAGGCACGGGCGAGCCATTCCTCTGCCATCGGCTCTGCTATGCACCCTTCACTGTGCCCTTGGCCGTCTCCAGGGAAGCAGAGCTTCTACTGACTGCCTTTTAGATTATGCATAATAATGTATCTCCGAGCTGACTATATGTCCCGTTTTAAATGGGACAGTACTGTTTGTTTTCATATTTCCCTGCTGTCAGTTGTGTCGCGTTGTTAATAAACCAGGGCCGTCTGTTATGCAGAGCAATGGACACAGTTAAGTTGCCCCAGGCCAGTCGGTTGACTGGACCCAAAAGCCTTGCTCTGTTTTGTCCTGGTTTGAAATGCAGTCTGCCTATTTATCTCAAAATGTACGAAATAGAAACAGGTCTTCCGATTCTGATCCAATGAGGCTTTCTTTAATTAAACCATTGAGTAAGCTGAAACTTGCCAGCAATTGAGTCAAATTATCTTCAAAATGATTACATTTTTCCAATTTCCATTAAAGTTAAAGAATACTCAATGAGCAAAGCCTGAAATCCTTCACGTAAATACACCCTGCTTGATAGATACTTTTGGGAAGTAATGTGAGCCACAGAGATAAATCAGACGCGGGGCCCTCTGCCCCGCGGTGGTGTCAGGCTCCGGCGGTGACGCTGCCAGGTACCATTTGCTGGTCCCACCTCTGCTCACCGGCTGTTTCTCCTCTTTGACAGATGCGGATGCAAGAGGGTCCTCTTCAGCCATCTCTGTGATGCGCCCTGTATTAAGCTGTGTGCTGTTCTGGATGGTCAGAGCCCTGTGGCAATGTTAACTTTTTTATTATTCATTAGAAAATTCATCAGTTATTCAAAAAATACTTTCATGAAATGCAGTGATTATGCATGGTTTTTTTTTTCAGCTCTATT
The DNA here is from genome assembly GCA_004363575.1 of Solenodon paradoxus. Taxonomy (NCBI): domain Eukaryota; kingdom Metazoa; phylum Chordata; class Mammalia; order Eulipotyphla; family Solenodontidae; genus Solenodon; species Solenodon paradoxus. The sequence goes on from RJWH01000990.1 coordinate 41,914, forward strand.
TTTCACTTTCTACATAGGTAAAATATGAAGATAATTAAGAAACGGTAAATCCTTTTTGGGGAATCTGATATGCCTTAATGTTTACTTGAGAAACCAAAGGACTCTGCTGTCATTCAGACCTGGCAGGGGTGCTCTCAGCTCTGCTGTAAGCACTGCCCCTGGGCCCCACCTGCCACAAGTGTGCACACGCACATTTGTTGTTTTAGTTTTTAATTTAGAAAAACTCATTTAATCCAAAGGCTCTTTTCCCATGTACACCGCATATTTGGAAGCCTTCCTCAGTATGACAGTGGTATGCTCGTTGGAAATGCTCACAGGTGAGAAGCCCCTTCTGCAGGAGGGTGCGTGAGTCCAGATGGGGCTGCAAAAGGCACCCCGAGTGGAAGGTGCTGTTCCCTTCAGGTCAGTGTGACATGCTTTCCAACCGCATGGCTCTCCCTACTCCTCAGTCCTCCTCCTACAAAACGTGGGACAGCAACGCCCATCTCATTGTGCGGGCCCACAATCCTTGCAAGATGAAAGAGGCTTTGGGGTCTGTCTCCTTGCTGGGTGTGGAGCCCACATTCCATTCAAGGTTATGCTTTCTTTTCACTCACTGAGATACAAAATTGAAGTGATGAGATTTTATCTTTTCTCAAATGTGTCGTTGATCCAAAGGAATTGTTTCCTTCAAACCTGGAAAGAAACTTCAGGGTTTGATGAAAGCAGGAGAATCCTAACCCACAACCCAGATAAGACACAGTTCACGGGATGCTTCCTTCCAACTGTCTGACTCCATTGAGGGCCCCTCTCATCTGAGGCCGGGATGGTCTTAGTGCCGTCACCCCTCATGTGAGTCTGTACCTCTTCGTTCCTGACTGAATTCCAGAAGACCCTGGGCGGTGCATGCCTTGATTACATCCCCCTGTCTCCCAAGGCATAGTCTTCCAGGGTGGCGGAGGACGAGAACCTAGGAAGATGGCCGGTTACGTGGTGGGCGCTGCCAAGTCAGCTTTTACCTCTTTCTCATCAGTCACATTTTGTGTGAACTTGTTCCTTTTGCAAAGATATCAAAATCTGAAACCAACAGTTTGGAGATCAAAATTTTAAAAAAAGACGAAAAATGAACAAAATTCTGATATTGCCATAAAGTATTGCTGTACCTTTAGTGATGGCATTTAAGATAAAATCATCATACATCCTGGAGAAAATAGAACTTTCTCTGCAAGGTCTGTATAAACTGTACATATCCAGAAAAAAAATCTAAATGACTTGTAGATTTCATAAGACCGTCGTGTTTCCAGTCATCATGTGGGGAACACTTTCTCCAATACCTGCATTTTAGGCTCCTTGCAATGGATTGTCTCTTTTTACTCTTTAGTAATTCTCCACCCCGTCCCTGCACTTTGTTTTTAAGATGAGTACTCTAGTGTTTCCTGGCGTCCTCACGCTGTATCTCCATGAGATCTGCACTTTGTTTCATATTGAAAAGTATAAAGTTTATCTTTAAATTCCTGTCTGTGTATCCTATGGTTATCTGTATGTGTTATTTTCTATTATTCTAATAAAATTTGTAACGATCCACTTCTGGGTGTGATGAATCCAGTGCGATCAGAGGGCAGACTCTATCAGTGTGCCAATCTGTCTGCCATTCTCAAACTTTTCATCCAAGGTGAAGTCTTTCTAGCTGGTAACAGGATAGTCTGAAAATTATTGGTGTATCTCCAGACTCAGTAAAGTCAGCAACTTGAGATCGTGTCCTTGGTGTTGAGGCACTTTCAGCTTTGGGGAGTGAAGGGCTCACGGGAACAAGACTGGACAGGAGGACCTTGGGCTGGGCCTCCTTCCTGAGGTCCCACTGGCTGCCCGCAAGCATTGTCTCAAGATTCATCTCACCTTTACAGTTTCCTCCTACACTTTCTCATTGTTATCGGGGTTTGAGACTTGCTTTAGAAAAAATCCTGGTACTAGATTAGATCAAAGCGTTAATTAAGGAACTTTTGAATGTTACTATTGAGTCAAGGGAAATTAAAGTTAAAATAATAATTCAGTCATTTTCTTACCTACAAATTGAAAGATATTTTTAGAGGTGGGAAAATTATGTTCAGGGACTAAGCTGGGTGTGATTGGAGGTGATTTAAAATGTAAGTACAGTTGTATTGGAGGCATTCGTGCACCCCAATAGGGCAAAGACTTGGGGAATTCAGAAATAGAATATATCCCTAATACTAGTCCCCAGGTCCTCTCTCCTGATCCAGAGCTGCTTGGTTGCAGAGGGGCAGACCAGCTTTGAGTTGGACCGCCGACTGAGGGGTGCCCTCACCATACCAGGCTGTGGGAGCGTCTTCAGGTTTCCCATCTGTCAATGGGCCAGAGCTGTGAGATGCCTTCGGTTGCTGAACTTCTCTAAACTGAGCTTGTGGTTTCCCCACTGAAAGGACTGGGCATCGGTATTGACCAATGTGGGCATTGGAACCACTTTTGTCTGACTCACCATTCATAGGCAAAGCCAGCTCGTATGGATAAGGCCCCCCCGAGGCTGCTGTGCACTGTCCAGTGCTCGGCTTGTTACTCTTTCTGTGGAGAAGACAGACTGTGTGCCCAGGAGAGGAAGGTGAAGTGACTCAGGTCACATCTTGACTCCCAGAAACCAATGATCATCTTCACTCTCTCCAGGCCTGACTGGGAGTCAGGCAGCTGCCTCTGCTAAATTCACCTTCACAGCCAGATGACTGTTTGAACCCTTCTCAGACTGTCTCCCAGACAAGGACATGGCACCTAAGGGTGAGGAGTGCCGTCCTTCCTGGGCTCCCAACCATCCCCTCTTGCGGGCCTTCAGAGTCCCCAGCCTCACATGCCCAGGAGCATCTATCTCCAGTGACGATCTACACAGCTCTCGGTGGCGAACTGATTTTCTCTGAAAACTGTCCAAACTGATTGACCCAGCTCCAGAATTCTTTGAGTAAATATGATAGATTTTTTTCTGTTTTAAAGATACCTTCTCAGCTTTCTGTTTAATTTTCACCATACGTTTTCTTCAAATGTTTCTGAAGATGGTTTGTGTTGATTTTCAATAATTTTTCCATTTTCAATGAAAACCCAAGAGTATAATTCAATGAAAGAAAGAACATACAAAATGATGAGGCTGCTCGTAGGTCTTTTTTTTTTTTTTGCAATTAAACTCCCCCCTGCTGCTTCATACTCTTATTATACACTCTCTTTTTATTTAAAATTCATCTTAATTGGGTTCATTCTTTCTGAAGCATTTTACCCTTTGGAAAATGAAATTTGCATTGATATTCATTATCATCTGGATGCGCTTCAGTAAATATTAGCGGTAACATCAACCCACAGCAACAACTACCAGATCGGCAATTAGCAAATTGTACCATTGTTTTAAAAGGAAATATATCAGCAGATTGGAATGTGGTTTGTTTAAGCTGTGAGGTTTTCCGCTGTGCTAATGGGAGCCTGGTGGATCTGTGGATGAATGTGCTGTCTGTCCAGGATGAACCCAATGTTACCATGTTTTCAGAAAGAATGCTCTGCTGCTTTTCCACCTCCCCTCTGACAGTTCCTCCTACTCTGCGCTTTGAAATTGAAATGACCTTCAGTCTGATGAGTCTTCCTTGATCATGTACCCTGTAGGGAAAGGAGAGGATTAGACCCAGTATAATTGTATATTACCCAGAAAAATAAAACAGACTGACACAAGGTCAGAACAGCAAACAAGCAGATTTATTTTAGCATCAGACAGTTGAACGTGACAGAGCTAATGCCAAACATATGTCTAGGCAACTAATAGAGAGTGACATGTGACAATGACCTTTCCCAGAAGGGAGGCAGAGTGGGCCCCTCCGGGATCTCACGGGCCGGCTGCCCTGCAGACCCTCAGGCTAGTCCCTGGTCAGACTGTGTATTAGGATGAATCTGTGTATTAGGTTGAATTGCTCTCCATTTCCTCTTACCCACTCACATGTTATTTTTTCCTCCAGTGCTGCCTTTGCAGGTATAAGATGTTTGGACTGTAGGGAGGAGGCATTATGAAATTTGATTGCAACGATGACAAGCAGTACTGTTTGTATTAGAAAGTGCACTACATGGCAGAAGACACCGCAGCCCAGTGATTCAGAACATTGGCTCCCAGTCCTCTCTGGTAGGAATCACAGCCTGTCCCCAGACAACAGGGGACCCACACTCAGGCAGGCAGCAGAGAAAAGTTGTGGGCAACTGTCCTGGGTGACAGGAGCTCCTTCCAGAGGTTTCTATCCTCTGGCTGGTGGATTCTTATTAAGAGGGACTACTAAGTAGTGGAGAAACTCAGTAACTCACTCCTTTACATTCACAGTTATTTACTGAGCAGTAACAGCATTGCTCAATGCTTAGTATTAGGGACCTACCGTGTATTAAATGATTATTAAATGCTGACTCATTCTTTTTTCTGCCAAGCTACTAATCAAATGCACGTGCAGATACTGCTCCTGGGGGTTATGCTAATTAAGTTAACTCACCTGTTGGACTGGTCTAGCCTGCAGAGAAGGTTCTAAAAGTTCTCCTAAGGCACTCAGAGCTGAGAACTTGTAATAAGTCGCTGAGAGCCGTGTGCTGAGACTGTTGATTCAATCTTAGGCCCACGTGTCCAGGAGCTCAAGAGCAGGGCTCTGTGCACACCTGGGCAGGCGGGTCTGCCCACCCTGGCGCCTGCAGGTGCAGGAGAGAGCAGTTTCCCATAGAGGAGCTGGGCTTCCTGCCAGACCCAGTGAGAGGCTGATCTGAGCCTGGAGAGAGGACATCGTCTAGAAAAGGAAGGGAGAGCAGACGCAGCACATGCCCGTAGTAGTCCTGGAACGCTGCTCCTGTTTACTGACAGCCTCGGCAGCTTCACAGAGGATTTTCTGTCCACAGCACAAACGGGGACTTCTGCTTGGAGCCACACCTTGTCCCAGGGATTCCACTAGTGCTGGAAGATGTGCCTGGCTCCCAGACCCCCAGCATCCTCAAAGCTCAGACCCAGACTGGCTGGCATGCAGATTCAGCAGCCGGCAGGAAGGAAGTGATGCAAAGCTGCACAAGCCTCGGCCACGGTAGGTCCCTAAACTGCTCCAGAGGGAAGAGACTGGTTTCAGAGTGGGTTTGGGGAAGAGTGAGGTTTTGATTGGGACTGAGGCCACAGTTGGATCCACCCTGATGTGTGAGTGCTCCCATGGGCTGTGGAGCCTCTGATGGAACCCCAGGGAGCAGAGGCTTGTCTGTGGTGGGACAGTTAAATGAGACAGTAATTCCCTAAGGTCATCTAGTGTCTCCCAGTGCCCTTCCTATAATGGTCATGACAACAGTGTTGCTGTGTGACCCACATGCCCACAGGTCTTGCTCTGCTCAGGAGCATTTCCAAAAACTGGGCCGGGGATAGTGGTCACAGGGATATGAATCTGTGCAGCAGGGAGCCACCTTGATGCCAAGGCACAGCTCTGCTCCCCTCTCAGAGAGCATGGCAGCCCCAAGTCCAGCTCACTTTTCATGGTACAGTCAATGCCTGTGCACTTGTGTACTGACATCACCACCACTGTCTCATGGGGTGCGTGCCCTGAACCCGGCACGGCCAGGCCAGGTCAGGCAGGCAGAGGCAGCAGCTGTGCTTATCTGAAGTCCTGAAGGGCCCTGCCTCCCAAAGGTGGGCACCTAGCCTGCTCCTGACAGATTCCTGGGGTCAGGGGAAAGACTCCAGGGGCCGGGTCCCTCAGCATCCACTTGGAGTGTTCCTCTTGGGACTAAATGGTGTTTTTAAAGGAAACAAGGTATCGAAAACAAAAACAAAACCACAAAACAGCTTTCTCCCTCTGCAGGCACAGGCAGCTCCCATGCCCCCATTTGCAGCCCACCTGTGCAGGCAGAGGGACCTGGGCCCACGCGCCGAGTGACCACCCTCACTGTGCATGTGGCGGGATGCTTGTTAGAGTCAGGTGCTCGCTTGAAAACTATGAAGGGTCTTGTTTTAGTGCTGTGATTTTATTAGCTGAAACGTCACTTCTCACTCAAATTCAGGAAAATCAGGCATTCCTGGCCAGCTGTGCTAACAATACTTGTAACTGAGCCAGCATGTCCTTATGGGGTGCTGGGACCCCTCCCATTCTCGACGCAGCCATGGACTCCAGGGGGGCTGTCAGGCAGCCCCAGCTCAGTTTTCCGCTTTACGAGATGGTGGCCTGTAAGTGTACAGTAGAGTCTGTATTTAAAATGTGAAATGTGCTCTTCCCGGGCTGGGATCTGTGGCTGTCATTTCTGCTTCCACGGGCTTTTCGACACAGCCTCATTTAGTTCTAGGAAGTTCTCCACAGGGAAAGGCCTTATCCTGAGAATTACCTTTCAGAAAAATTGAACAGAAGGAGGGTGACTTTGTTTCTGGGTTCTCTCTCCTGTAGCCTGTTTCAAAGGCCTTATCAGAATCAGGTCCTCCCCAGCCTCAGCGCGAGTCTCAGGATCAGGCCAAATTTGCTCACTGTTTCTAATGAGCTGGGTCAAACAAGCAGCCAGGCTTGTAGCCAATGTTCTCAATGGTAGACGGTGGAAATGCTAAGATGGGACAGAGCCTTTCTTAATAAAACAAATGGGGGAAGCAAAATCAGACTCTGACAGAATGAATTTAATTAAACGTACTCTCTGAGAAGGATACTCAGTGCATTGTTTTCTAGGGGAAAAATACTTTTCTAACAGCTGAACCGTCTCTGGAGGAGCAGCGATCACAGGGAGTGCTGGGCAGCACTGGGCGCCCTATGCAAGACCTGCTCTGCACTTGCTGTGCTGCTGGGTCCCTGCAGAGGCCTCCGGACGGTAGTTCTGTCCCTACTGAGTCTAATTTGGTGAATCCAGGGCCACACTGCTTGTCTGATATGCCCTCCGCATAATCAACCTTCCCACGGAAATCCATCAAAAAAACCAAGGGCCTGCCTCAGGACCTGCTGGGTGTGCGCCCACTCAGCACACAGGTGGGCATCCTTAGCACCCTCCCTCTGGGACGGGCCTCCCTGTGCTCCCTCGCACGTGGGCACCGCCCATTGGAGACAGCTGGCGCTCTCCTGGCTGCACCTGCCTGTCTAGTGCCTCAATGTGACTGGGGTACCTGGGAGGAGACAGTTTCACGTGCCATTGCCTGAGTTGGTGAGGCTGCTCTCAGTGAGGTCCAGTGTACAAGCGACCTCCAGCTGTCCTTGAGGAGGAGGGCGCCCTCTCTCCTCTCCTGGGGCTGGGGACATAGGAAGCGCTGTCCCCCTGCAGCAGGTCCTGGAGAGCCAGGGAGGCTGTTTGTTCGGGCTCTGGAGACAACCCTTGGACTCTGACACAGCCAGGGCCCACCTTCTCCCCTCTACACACCTCCTGCTATTTTCAGGGCACGGAGTGGGGGGTGCGCGCGGGGGCCAGATTAGAGGCACAAGTGTCTTATCCAGGGACTTGGGAACTTCCACACACACTCTGGACTTGAGCTGTTCCACATTCTAGGCTGTTATAGAGCAGCTTGAAGTTACTATCTGGTCCTCCAGCCACTGTGTTCTTAGGATGTGTGACAGGGGAGTAACCCTGTCCTTCAGGAAAGTAAAGCGGGAAACCACGGGACCACGAGGGGATGCAGGGTGCACTGGGAGACCTCCCACCAAGGCCAGTGTTTCCTCACCCCTACTCCACGCATTCATTTCTCCGGAGTCTGGAGCCCCAGCCTGCGCAGGAGCTGCTGTCTGCCCAGCACAAGCCTGTGGCACAAGCCAAGCTTGGGTTTAAATCAGGTTTTCCAACTTGATCCACATGGATGAGTGTGTGATGATGTAAGCAGTTTCAGTTTTCCCCATCAGCCATTGGGGAACCAAAGAAAACAGGACAAGATAGATCAGATTCAAGTAGAGCACAGGACATGGGCATCCCCAGCATAGGAGTGCAGGCCAGGGAAGGCTTCCTGGCAGAGGCATGAGGAGTCGGATGAGGAGGCAGCTCTGAAAGCCGGTACCAGGTTAACCCAGGGGCTAGGTGACAACTCAGTGCTGAGGCTGCTTTTCTTTGTGGTCGACCCTTACTGTCTTTAAGAACACACACACACACACACACACACACACACACACACACACACACAGATGTATGTATTAGTTGTCTAATTATTTTTAACTTTCACCTCTGAAAATCTAGAATACCAAAACAGTTTGAAAAAAGAGAACATTGCAAATGGAGTACAGAGATTATACTGAAATTTCAATTATGGGCATATGCAGTTGATGTCCATGCAGGGAATGGGAATGCTTCTGTCAGCTCTTTGGGCCAACAACGATGTGCTTGTATTTCCAGTGAGGCTACCTGAAAAGATGCTCTGAGTTTGACTTGTCAGTATAAGGTGTCACGTGACTTCTAAGACATTTGATGTTTGAACCTTCTGCATAGGTGTGCCTGCCAGACAAATACCTTCCTTTATCCTGAGTCATGACTGGGAATCCAATCAGAAGCTTTCCGAGCAGGAACGCGTGTCTTGTACTGAGAGGGTGTCAGCTGAAGCCTGGGTCAAGCAGTGACCTGAGGAGTCAACCTCAGATTGTGGAGAATGGAGTTCTGGGAAGTGATCTTACAACTTTATGTCTAAAACAAGTGACAACCATTTGTGACTTGGGGAGCAGGAGTTGCTTGTAAACAGTCAAACCTGAAGAAAATACACTCTCTCTTCTCGGTCACATGCACATTTCTGTCCCACATGAGAAGTTTTTCTGTGATGTGTCTGTCTCTAAGAGCCTCAGTGCCAGTGTGGCACTGTCTCCGTTGTTCACTCTGGATGTAAGTGGACACTTAACTCTTCGCAGGTGCCCCAGGAATAACACCGGGGGGAAAAGTCGGTGAAACATCTGTTTATTCATGTTTATTTGTCTGTCTCCTCAAATAATACTGTCTAGACAGGGACACATTTTATTAATCTTAGTGTTTCTAGCATAAAGCATCCTGCCTGGTACTTAGTAGGTAATTGATAAATAAATAAGCAATTCATTGAATTGACGCATGAGGATTCTGAATCATTCTCTCAGCTCTTTCAGTCGGATATAATCACAGCCCTGTTGCTTCTTACACATGTCCACTAGCTGAGGTTTCTGTGTGAATCAGGGAGCAGACAGAACTTTCTTTTCTCCCAGTTAGCCCAGCACACCACCATCTCTTCCTTCTCCGAAAGGAAGTGGGAGCCAAACTAAGATCCCTATGTGATTAAGCACAGCGCTGCCTGCCTGTTCCCTGAAGTCTCGTGAATGCATGGCTGCAATCTCCCGTTTCTCTGCCGGTGGAGGTCGGAGATGCTCCTTCCACACACAGAGCAGTGTAGCAACTCCTGTGTCTGCTGTGAGGATGCACAGAGGACTGAGGAAAGCATCACACAGTGTCTCATATGTGGGGACGAGGGGACCATTGTCATTAATGGGCATTTGGAGACAGTGTTCAGTCACTGCTCTCCATTGTGGGGAAGAAAACCAGTGACAAATCTTTGTTATTAATCTCCCTTGTGCTTTTTCAGCATAAAAAGGGCTTTTTAAAAAGTTTTTGTTGCTATGACATTCCCTACGTTGTCTCTCTTTAATCTATTGCAATTATGCTATTTTTCATGAAATGCCTAGATGGACATGAGATGCTAGTGATGAAATCAGTCCCATGCATGCTCCCTCCTGCCCTGCATTGTCCGAGGTGCAGGTTCCTTCCTGGTCTCCCTGGGCACCTAACATCTGGTTATGCTGGGGGTCTGCAGGCAGCCCTGGGAAGCAGTTGTCAAGAACAGCAGCCCTGTTCCCATGGACCTCCCTCCTCTGAGAGGTAACAGCAGGTGGGTGACCCGAGAGTGACCCTGGTAGCTGTGGACCACGGAGGGAGTGGGTAACTAATGGCAGTGGAGCAAGGGGAGACGCTGCGGAGGCAGGAGACGGCAGCAAAGAGCTGAAACTTGGCCAAAGGCCTAAAGGGAAGCAGGAAGTGCGAGGAGACGCACTGGACGGAGCAGACAGCTTCCTGTTGACCTGCCATGATGAGGAAGGTGGGCTCTCAAGGTAGTAAAATGGGAAGCAACTTAATGTTTTAAGCAGAAGAGAAGTATTCTTGAAAAACAGCACTGACCCTGTGTGTGGATAGATTGAAGTGATAAAATTAGTGTGATGTCCCAGTAATAATCTCCAGTGTGTGGGTTGGATTGGGGGAAGAAAGTGTGATGGGGAAGGATGGAATTTGGGAGGTGGGGACTAACATTAGTTTTGATTACTTTGATGTGGAGGAGATAGAAAACTAAGTATAAATGATGACTACTTGTTTTTGATGTTTATCATCCAAATTAAAACACACAGGCCAACTCATTTTAGATCATACAAAAACTCCCTGTGAGGTAACCCATGAAGGTTTCTATTTTAAGTGAATATGATCTAATTGTGAACATGGTCTTCTTTTGAGGCATATTATATACCATTGTCAACAAAGAAATCCATTTCCCCCCTCCACCCAGTAAGTTACATTTGGTTTAAAGTTCATTTTTATCTTCATCAAATTAATATACCCGCAAAGCTTAATTTCAAATTGAGTTTACTTTAAAAGGCAATGTCGGATTGACTTCCAGATGGTGACTCAATAGGACTCATTTTCGGGTTGCTCCTCACAGAGACTGAGAAAAAAAAAAACTCACCTATTTTCCTGAGACAAATGCCAAGAAACAACCAGCACTTCAGCTGGAGACGCTCAGCTGATGACTAATGGTGGGTGAGGACACCCAGCACGGTTCTCAGCTAAGACACTGATTTGGATTTGGGATGGAGCTCAGGGGTCTCCAGACGCACAGTGGGGCAGAGGCTAGGGATTTGGGGACCAGCTATGGAGGCAGTGAGAGGCGGGCCCAGCAGGGCTGAGAAGTAGAGCCATGGAGGGCTGACTTGGGAGGGAGTGAAAGGAGAGCCAGCACACCGGAGCTGAGCGGGAGTCCACACAGTGAAATTGTGCTGGGCGTAGCCATAAGAGGAAATCAGCCAAAGAGGTCAAAACCCTCCCACAACCATTTCATGCTCTTAGAGCCTGGGATCCACCTAGCCAAAATCCCACCCATGGCATATCTGCCCACCAGAAATCCTGCCCATCGAGTGCCCACCTCCTGGATACAGTGAGAAGGCAGTTCCAAACCTCAGTGCTTCCTGCTAGCGCCATCTTGTGGGTAGAGGTGAAACTGCTGCTTCATTGCCAATCCTGGGCAAGTCAAACTTATGCAACACCAAGGAAACTGAACCCTCAGAATATAAACAGAATGCTGAGTAGAGCAAAGGCACAGAGAAATATGCGTGAAATGATGGATCCAAGCAAAAACCCAGGGGAAAATTTGAATACAGCAGATATACGTAAATTAGCTGAAGAGAAATTTATGGTAACAGTGATTAACATACTATACTCATGGGAATCCAGAAATCAATAGAGGCAGTAAACGAGAATGTCAGGCAGCAAAGAGAATTAAAACCAGACATCAACCAGGTAAGAGACACAATGACTGAATTAAAGAACTCAATAGAGGGACTCAACAATAGGATGAATGAATCTTCCAGTAGAATCAGTGATCTGGAAGATAGGAAAGAGGAACTCAATCAAGCAAATCAGCAAAGAGATTTAAAAAGAATTCAAAGAATTGACAGCATTCGAGACTTCTGGGATAACATCAAAAGGAACAACATACGTATCATAGGGGCCCCAGAGGAAGAGAGAGAAAAGGGAACAGAAACCATATTTGAAGAAATAATAAATGAGAACTTGCCCAATTTGAAGAATGAAGTAAGCTCCTAGATCCAGGAAGCTCAAAGAGTTCCTAATAAAAGAAATCCAAACAGAAATACACCTAAATACATCATTAAAATGTAAAAAATGCATGATAAAGGAAGACTATTACAAGCTGTCAGAGAAAAACATGTCACATACAGAGGAACCCCCGTAAGAATGTCAGCAGACTTCTCAAATGAAACTCTACCGGCCAGAAGGGAATGGCATAATATTTTCAAAGTGTTGAAAGAAAAGGCTTTTCAATCTAGGGTACTATATCCAGCAAGATTATCATTCAGAACTGAAGGAATGATGAAAACTTTTTCTGACAAACAAAAGTTAAAGGAGTTTACCACCACAAAACCAGCTTTGCAAAAAATAGTAAAGCATGCTCTATAAAGTGTAAAGAAACCACACAGAAAAACAGTAAGACAGCAAATATTAAAAGTTGAGAAGAAGAGAACAAAAATGTGGATAGTTAGAATGAGTGGAAGACTAATATGCTTTCAAATAAAATTAGGTAGTCACCATAGAACTGTGAGTGCTAACTTCAGGATAATCTCAAAATACATCTGCAGGAAGAAAGTGAAGAAGAAAACAAAAGGCAAAATCAATCAAAAAATAACTGCACCCATCTGACCTAAAAAGAGAAAGAGAACAAAGTCATCATCTGGATCAACATATGAAATAAAACTATAAAATGACACTAAGAAGCTATATATCAATAATCACCCTAAACATTAATGGACTGAACTCACCAGTCAAACGATGCAGAGTGGCTGCATGGATTAAAAAGCATAACCCAACCCTCTGCTGATTCAGGAAACCCAACTTCTTCCAAAAGGTAAACAAAGACTCAAAAGTCAATGACTGGAAGACAATCCTACAGTTGAATGGCAACCTCAAAAGAGCAGGAACAGCTATACTCATATCAGATAAAATAAACTTCCATCTAAAAATCATAACAAAAGACAGAGATGGACACTATATAGTGATTAAAGGATCAATCCAGCAGGAAGACAGAGCACTTATTAACATATATGCACCAAATGAAGGAGCATAAAAATATATCAAGCCACGTAGTATTAGACCTAAAGAGAGACATTGACAGCAACACAGTGAAGTGATCGGTATATGTCTATTAGACCTATCTGTTCCAGATGGCCACTTTAAATGACCATCTGGAACAGATAGGTCTAATAGACATATACCCATCACTTGACCCAATGACAACAGATTTTACTTTCTTCTCAAGTGGTTATGGAACATTCTCAAAGACAGGTCATATTCTAGAACACAAAACATCTCTCAACAAATTTACAAAAATTGAAGTCATACCAAGCATCTTCTCTGACCATAATGGTCTAAAAGTGGAAATAAACCACAAAAAGAAAGCTGGAAGACCCCAAACAATTGGAAACTCAATAATATGCTCTTGAAGGACTCTTGGGTAAAGGAGGAAATCAAAGAGGAACTTAAAAAATACTTCGAGACAAATGAGAATGAGGACATAAGCTTCTGGAATCTATGGGATGCAGCAAAAGCAGTACTAACGGGAAAGTTCATCACAATCCAAGTGTATCTCAAGAAACAAGAAGAATCACAAATAAACAGCTTAACTCTACACTGAAAACAACTAGAGAAAGAAGAACAAGTATAGCCAAAAATCACCAGAAAGGAAAGGAAATAATCAAAATTCAAGCAGAAATACATGAAATAGAAAACAAAAAGACAATCCAGAAGATTGATGAAACCAAAAGTTGGTTCTTAGAAAATATAAACAAAATTGACATGCCATTGGCTAGACTCACAAAGAAAAAAGGAAGAACACTCATAACCAGAATCGCAAATGAAAGGGGAGAAGCTACAACAGATACCACAGAAATTCAAAACATCGTAAGGGACTACTATGAACAGCTTGATGCCACCAAAATGGACAACCTTGAGGACATGGACAGATTTCTAGAAAAGTATTGTCTACCAAGATTGAACCCAGATGAATTAGAAAACTTGAACAGAATAATCACAAGCAAAGAAATTGAAGAGGTAATCAAGGACCTCTCCATAAATAAAAGCCCAGGACCAGATGGCTTCTCCAATGAGTCCTACCAAACCTTCAGAGAAGAATTAACACCTATTCTTCTCAAACTCTTCCAAAATACTGAAGAACAGGGAACTCTCCCAAATACTTTCTATGAGGCTAACATTACACTGATACCAAAAGTTGACAGAAATGTCACCAAGAAAGAAAATTAAAGACCAAAATCTCTAATGAACATAGATGCAAATATTCTCAGCAAAATGTTAGCACACTGAATTCAGCAATGCATCAAAAAATCATCATGACCAACTGGGATTCATCTCAGGGATGCAAGGATGGTTCAACATGTGTAAATCTATTAATGTCATACACCGTATCAATAAAAGCAAAGAGAAAAACCATATGACCATATCAGTAGATGCAGAGAAAGTTTTTGGCAAGATCCAACACCCGTTTATGATAAAAACTCCATAAAATGGGAATAGAAGATTCATACCTCAACATAATAAAGGCCATATATGAAAAACCCACAGCCAACATCATAGTCAATGGCAAAAAATTGAAAGAATTTCCTCTGAGGTCAGTAATAAGGTGGTCCTCTCTCACCACTGCTATTTAGTATTGTACTGGACATCTTAGTCAGACAATTAGGCAAAAAAAGGAAATAACGGGAATCCAAATGGGAAAGGAGGAAGTAAAACTCTCATTATTTGCGGATGACATGATTTTATATAGTGAAAAAACAAAAACTCTTCAAAAAACTTCTAGACTTCATCAATGAATACAGTTAAGTGGCAGGCTAAAAAAAAATCAATACACAAAAATCTGTTGCATTTTTATACGCAAACGACACACAAGAAGAAGATGAAATCCCGAAAATCACACTATTTAAAATAGAAGTTAAACAAGTGAAATACCTGGTCATATATCAAAGGAAGTGAAAGTTCTATACAATGAAAACTACAAGTCCTTATTAAAAGAAATGGAAAGACATCCCCTGCTCATGGATGGGAAGAATTGATATCATTAAAATGGCCATCTTACCCAAAGAAATATATAGGTTTAATGCAATTTTCATGAAAATCCCATGGGCTTATTTCCAGGAAATAGTACAAAATATCTTAAAATTTATATGGAACAGTAAAAGACCCCAAATATCTAAAGCAATAATTAGAAAAAAAGAATAAATATGGAGGGATTGTACTGCCAGAATTTGAAGTATACTACAAAGCTATGGTGATAAAACTGTATGGTATGAGAATTATAACAGAGGCACAGATCAGTGAAATAGAACTGAATCACATACAGTCAATCTGTGACAAAGGAGCCAAAATTATTCAGTGGAAAAGGAAAATCTCTTCAACAAATTGTGTTGGGAAAACTGGACAGTCACATGAAAAAGAATGAAGCTAGACCACTCTAACAATATTCACAAAAATTAGCTCAAAATGGATTAGAGACTTGGAAATAAGACCAGAAGCCATAAAGCTTTTAGAAGACAACATAGGAAAAACATTCCATGACATCAGTCCTAGAGAAACCTTTGGGAACAATATCAAGGGAAACAAAAAGAAAAATAAGCAATTGGGACTACATCAAACTAAGGAGCTTCTTCATGGTGAATGAAAACATCACCAGAACCAAAAGGAAACCTATTAACTGGGAGAAGACATTTGCATTTGATATTTCTGACACAGGCTTAATATCTAAAATATACAAAGAACTCATAACACCCAACAACAGAATAACAGGCAAGCAAATCAAAAAATGGGAAGAGGAATTGGAGAGACACTTTTCTGAAGAGGATATACAGATGGCCAACAGGCACATGAAATTATGTTCCTAGTCATTGGCTATCAGGGAAATGAAAATTGAAACAACAATGAGATATCACCTTATACCTGAAAGACTGGCTATTATCCAAAAGTCTGGAAACAACAAATGCTGGGAAGGATGTGGAGAAAAGGGAACACTTTTGCACTATTGGTGGGAAAGCAAATTGGTGCAACACCTATGGAGAACAGTTTGGAGATTCCTCAGAAAACTGAAGATGGAAATCCCATATGATCCTGTCATTCCACTTCTGGGCATCTATGCAAAAGATAAAAAAGCACTCATCTGCAGAGATGTATGTATCTCTATGTTTATTGCAGCTCTATTCACAATAGCTAAGAACTGGAAATTGTTACATCAGATGAATGGCTCAAGACAGATGTGGTACATATATACAATGGAATACTATACAGCCCTTAGAAGAGATGAAACCCTGTCATTTGAATCAACATGGGTGGAACTAGAGGGGATTATGCTAAATGAAACAAGTCAAAAAAAGAAAGATAGATACCAGATGACTTCACTCATAGGTGGAATATGAATAGACAAAACAAAGGAAGAGATGAAACATAACCGAGCCTGAAACATTTCCCTTTTGATAAAAAGGGAATGTGGTGGGTGGGGACAAATGGTGGTGGAGCCCACTGGACAATGGGGAAGAACACTTGGTGATTTGATGGAGGGCATAGTGTGTTGAAACGTATCTAAGAAATAGGGAACCTAAACATAGGAAATTACTTTAATGTGTAGAATAATTACTATAGTAAAAAATAAAAAGACAATGTTGAATTATTTTAGAAATAAAGCAGTTTAAGAAAATCAGGTGAGTTCCTCAATGTATAATTCTCTAAATATGGTAGGATATTTTCTTTTTAGCATACCAATGTTTTTTGATAATATATAAAGATATAAATACCTACCAAAATGCAGATTTTTCCAATCTCACTCAAGTTTATATGTAGACATATTTTTTAGAACAAAATGAGCTTTATTGGATTTATTGTTTATTATTATCTGATATTTCAAATAGCTAAGCTAAGATAGCAGTCACAGACAAATTTTAGGCATCTGCCATCACAGGAGTGACATGGGGATGTTTTACGTACCTACACTTGTCTCTGACATAAGAACGAGTCCTCAGTTTTCTGCCACTATAGTGCTAAGTTGTTGAACAGCACCAAAGCAACTCTTTTTGCCAATATTCAACATTTTTAAATGCGTGCTTGGTAGAAATATGTACGCAGCTTGATATTTCATCAGTCAGTTTTATGTAATGTTGTCTTGCTAGAAAGTCATCATATTGATCACATAGTGCCAGGATTTGATTTGACTTGAATACCAGAGGTCCCCACGCCACCTCACAGAGGAGCAGCTTCTGCCCTTTGCTTCCATGGGGCATACTCTCAAAAATGTCTTCTGGACAATACGGCAGTGTGAGCATCATTAGAGGTTTCCTGCCAAACCAATAACACTTCTCTGTAGCTCCTGAGAAAGGTTAATGATCAATGAAAGGCACTGACCTGGCTTCCTATGCCAGGCTCACCTACTTCTCTTCTGCTCCTCCCCATGTGCTTTGATGTTGCCAGAATGTTTTTGTTTCTTCATTTGATGAAGAGTAACTAATGTGCTACTTTTCCTTCATAAAGTCACACTCTCCTGACAGAATTCAACTGAGGCCATAGTTGTATCTAAATGTCCCTCTCCTTACCCTGTGACTCCTGACTTCTGGCTACATCTGTTTTGTCTTGGACAGACCAGTCACCTGCTAGGTCTTAGGTGTCCCATCTGACATGTGAAAGTTGGGAGAGGTCATCACTAAGTGCTGTTCCGTTTAAATCTTCATAAACCTAGAAGTGGATATAATGAATAGTGAACTAATCATTGTGAGTTCTTGATTCTTGAATTTGGGGCTTTGTTTCATGATCAAACAATTTATGATTTAATCCTTTTAGAAGAACACAAAGCCAGAATTTTCCTCTTAAGTGTAAGTTCCATGGGTATCTATGTCTTTACACCACATTGTGCCACTTCAGACAGTAAGTTTTTGATGGAGAAATAAAATGAATCATGCGACTCCACTTTGCCCTCGAACTTTGAATCCATTCAACAGAGTGATTAGAAGAGTATGCAGTTGTTTATTTCAAACCCAAATATAATATCACAGATATTATAAAAAGGGATGTATGTGGTTAATATTGTTCATATTTTCCACCATGCACTGGAAGTATTTTTAAAATTTTATTTGGTCATTTAAAAGGAGTTGAGATATATATGAATAATTAAGGGGCTTCCCAAAAATCTGTGCAGGTAGACTAACACTCACATAATATGTATGTAATCTGGTTTTTGTAAAACTATTGGATTCTGTACCCCCTAAATTGACTGTATTAAGAATTTAAAATGATAGTGCACTGGGTTATTGAAATAAAACCAATGCCTGTCTTCCTGCTTTTGTTTTGGTTTTTAAACCAATGCTTATTTGAATTTTAACTCATTTACTGAACAAAATTTGACCCCCTTTCTGGGCTGCTCTGGATGCCAGGCCATAAGCAGTGGGCAGTGTGGGACATATCTGCCCTTGTGGTGTCTGAGCCTAGTTGTGGTTTTGCTCCTTTGAAATTTGAGCCAGAACTCTCTCTGAGCCCCTTTTCTTGTTGTTCTAGTAAGAGACCGCCATCTTGATTACAGAAATGCCTTCTCCCAAAATCTCAAATCCACTTTAGTTGTAGGACTTTGAGCCTTTGTTCATCTCAAATCCTATAAGAATCTTCTAGAAGCAATGACTTCCCCAGGAGGGAAACTTTATTTACGCATTTATACTCATAATTTTGTCCTTGGTTTCCAAGGGCAGGAGGGCCCCCAGAGTCCATCCAAGAGTGGAAAGCTCTGACCTGACCACCTCTTAAAGGGGTTTATTGGATGAAAGAGAATGAGCTAGTAGAATCTATTCATGTAGCTATCTTAAATGCATGAATCCCATATACCCTTTATTCAGCCTGATTGTTTTATCCTGCCCATCTTATTGAATTCTAGTTCTCTTACGTGCCAGGCAGTATTATTAGTCTCAGGGAAAAACATTATATGATTATTCGTTATGTCATAAAATCAATCAATGGAGCATCTTGACTGACTCAAATTCAACATTTATGTAAAGTTCTGCTTTCTAGGTACCACTCCAAAACAAAGGACTTTATTTTCTTGCTTTTATCAGGACTGAAACAGGAGGGTTTTACTGTGTAACTGTCAAAAACCACATCTCTCACAAAATAAGCAGAAATGATAATAAACCATGATTTTCTCTTGTCATAGTCTAATGGATTTCCTTTCTGAAGTACAAGGTTATTGTCTTGAGTGTGCAATGCTCACAACAGGATAGTAACCAAAGTCAGTTTTCCATGCAGCCAGATAGGTTTATAATTGTAATTGTAGGTGAATAACATAAATAAGGTGTAATTGGGGTGATTTTGTTTATCATAAAGGGTGAGAGATGGAGAAAGGTTAAGAGTCCTTACGAGCATGTCTGAGAAAGGTCCACTTAGAAAGGGTTCTTATAGTCCACACAGTAATGGACTTGGATTCAGTTAGCCCTTGGAGGTGTCTCGGCTGCAGGAGACAGGTAAGCAGAGCAGAATCCTTCCCGCCCAGTGTTCCTGAGAAGTGTGGCCTTAATGTGGAGGTGATCAGTTTCCTTGAACTCTTGGCCCTGAGATCTGGTTTCAGCCTTTGGTACATGACTGAGAAGGGGTTGCAGCCCTTCTTTTCACCAGAAGTAGCCTGGCCAGAAACTCAGGGGTTAACCCAGCCTGAGACACCTTCAGTAATTGGCTTAGACCTTCGTCTCAGGTAGAGTCAAGGCCCTCCTGTGACAGGTGTATGAAGCAATGGAAGTGATGACTTACTCAGTGGACATGCATTCTGAGAACTGCATCATGCTTTGCAAAAGTTCTGTCTTTTATTGTTTTCTTCTCTGTTTAGCTCTGATAAAGCTGCTGCTTGCATAGATAGATAAACTTCCATTGGTGTCAATATTTTTTTTATGAAAGTTGGACATTAAAACACCTCCAAGAAGGGAAACATGTTTTTCCAACTTTATCTTAAGTTAGCACACTTGTTTTTCATACAGAGTTACAAAATGAAATCCTGCTACACAAAAGTTCAAAAAGGATTCACTCATGCTGAGCTTCTGGTCCTCATGTCAATGATACATAAAACAAAGAGGAAGCTGCCCTCCACATTAGGAAATTCCATAACTCAAGCCATTGAACCCTGTGTGCCTGTCAAGTGTCATTAATCATCTGAAGCACCATATTAATTACATTTTAATTAACTGACATGGCTGAGGGTTTCCAAGTGGCACCCATAGTTTCAGTGCTGCACACTCACCAACATTAGATCAGTGAGGCCCATGACAGAACAGTACTCAAGGCCTTCATGAAGCCAGGTTGCTTTAGTTCAGCACTTTGGACTGGTGTGTGGTCAGATACTTGAGGAATAGTGAGCCTGCCCATAGGGGCATGGATTCTTCTGTAAAAGTGACTTCAATAAACATTTTTTTTAAAGAATCAAAAACTCAAGGGTCTCCTAGTCACAAGTAGGATTTTGATTCCAACAGCCTCTCTGTGGCTTAATTTTTAAGTGTATATAGTCCATCCATGGCAAAGTACAAGAAATACAAAATTCTCCTGATGTTTGTAACTTCTTAAAGCTGTTACCAGAATGATTGAGTCACTTACCACTGATAAAGATTTTCTGGCATTGAAACTTGTCTGTCAACAAACCATTATTCCTTAAAATATTAAAAGGAAATCACTGATCTTCAATTGTTCCAAAGTAGCCAATGAGATCAGAGAGACTTACCAGAGTTAAAGAGAATTTAGGAGGAGTTTATTAGCCGGCAGCTGTATGGGGAAAACAGCCAAATCATACAGCCCCAAACCCAAATAGCGCAGGGTATTTATAACTTAGTGTGGTTTTTTTAAGTGATTACATAAATAGAGGTCACACCCTAAACCTAAGTGGTTACGTGAGTAGCCCAGCAAAAATGAAGTTTCTCTAGTTCCTTGTTTCACAATAAAAAGAAAAGAAATGCATTAACCAAGGGGAAGATTACAATATGCTAAATTTCTCTTGCAAATTAACGAGGTAACCTGTATTCCCCTGTATTCGTTTTCTCCTTCTAATCAGTTTTAATGGTTGAATCATCTCGCCAAATTCTACAGTTTAGAGTTGGATGGATAATGACAAATTTTGGATTCCATTTCTAACAATGTGGCAGGTGGGTCCTTGGGACCACTCTTTCTCCCAAAGAGCAGTAAACACAGTGGGAAGGGGGAGAAGTGCCCCAGTACAGGGGGCCCCAGCTGTCCCCAGGCACAGTGGGGGTGACAGCTATGTGAACTCTCACCCGCCCTGTGCTAGCACCTGCAGAACCCAATGGGGAGTCAGGGCAGGTGATTCCAGTGCCCTCTCTGTGGGAGTGGGGCGACCTGACCAGTGACAAGTAAGATGGCCTGGACACACTGTGCCCACAGAAGGAGTGGCCTCTTCCCAAGAAAGGGCATGTGTGCACACGGCTTGTCCAGTCAGGCCTCTAGAGAAGTGTCTCTGGTGTCGAGGAGCATTTAAGACCTGAGCCAGCAAACCCTCAGGACATGCCACCCATGTCCCAAGATTCATGGGGTGGTTTGCAGAGAAAGGGGCAGCAAGCAGGTCGAAATCAGGGAACATGGGAGACTCCAGGAGCGAGCAGGGCAGACAGGGTCTCCCAGAAGTCCTGCACTCAGTGTGTGCACTTGGCTTCGGGCAGAGCAGGCTTATTACCTCCAGAAATAGGCGTCTCAGCCATAATGCACCCCTCACTCGAAACTGGACTATGCAGGCCCCTGAGTGCTGTGAAGATGGCATGTCCCAGCCCACTGTCACCTGCACAAGTGACACCTGAGCTGCCCTTATCCCTCCACTCAGGCCCATGACACACCCCTTCCCACATGGTGCACACAAATCTCTTGGGCTCTGAGGCTCACCCAAGGGAACCCTCCACACTCAGCCCACCTCACACCCACCGGACACCAAGCAGGGTCTCTTGGGTGATTGAGTCATTTCAGAAGGGAGCCCAGCACACCTTTTCTCATGAGGAAAGGGAGGCGATTGACTGATCTTAGAAAGCAAACTGAGAGGACTTTTTATAGTTTGAATCTAGATGCTTCCATTTCTACTCAGCGCAATCTTTCAGTGCTCATCCAGGAATTGAACTTGCCTTTGTCTCTGAGGACAGCTGTGTATGGCAGAACTTAGAGAAGTGAATATAACATGAACACACACAGCTCATTTCTACGAACATAAGTCTACATCACTCTCAATCTCAGGCTTATAAAATTACTTCTCATATCAGTGGTGTTTGCAAGTTCTTATAAGTAATTGTAAAGTAAAAGTACAGATTTACTCAACACTGCTACTTGCAGTTTGTTGGCAGATTTCTCTGAAAAATAGCTGACCCCTTAAGACTCTTAATCAAACACCTGAAAGTCTGAATTCGATGTAAGTACACGTCATCTGTAACTGCTCAAGTAAGTTAGTTCCGATGGCTTCTGAGGACCAGGCTCCTGAGAACCTGGAAGGACAGTGTTGTCTTGGGAAGTGTAAGGCAGAGCAGTTAAGATATTTCAGATGCTCCTTTGAGACCAAGGATGATTACTGGGTGGCAGGAAGGGGGCCCCAGAAAAGGCCTGGGCTCACTACAGACTGGATGAAATGCTGGATGTGTCTTTAGAAATATTTCTGATATTTTATTTAGGAAAGAAAAAGTCCAACCATCCCTTCCCTCACATGCAGAAATGCAAACCCAAGGACAAAGATGACCTCCTCCCTCTCCCCACTTCTTCTGAGGTAGCGGTTTAAACTGGATCATATTTCTGTATATGTTTCACGTATAGCAACAGTGGTTCAGATATAGGAGCAGTAAATACCCAGGTTCTGTGAGTTGTACACTCTCTCCTGAACAGAAGAGAAATGTGTGCAAACCCCATTCATCACATGACATTATCCCCTGTGAATTTTCCAGTATAATCATTTCTATTACTCAGAACTCACTGAGCAGAACTGCACCTCAGAGCAAAAGCTCCCAGGGCGAACTGTGGTTTCCAGGATGAAACAGTGACACCCACATGCACCCTAGATGCCGTTGGTTGACAGAGTGTTAGACTTCCATCACCTTCACTCCAATATAAGGACTCCATTTCCTGATTGTTTTTTGGAAACAACTTCAGTGCTTAACAGTAGTCGGCAGCAGCTTTTCCACATTTTATTTTGGCTCATGAGATGGAAATGTTCACATTCTCATATTAAATATGATGCATGAGAAATAGTCCATCAGGCTTATTAGACAGCAGAGGTGAGGCGTTTTCTAAATAAAATGAACCAAGTGCATGTGAGGATCACTGGTTCTTAAGGACACGTTTCACTGCAAGTTTTCGCCGCTGTGGGACAGGGTGCTGACTGCTGCCAGGTCTGTCCTGAGAGCATGTCAGCCAGGAGGCAGCCATGTGTCCCCAATGCTAGACCCTGCACTGAAGCTCTGATGCAGACAGCCTCAGGATTCAGTACTGAATTCAAATCTTCAATGTCACAGAGTCCAAGAATGCGGTGAATTTTGTGACATCTTACAAAGATAAGAATGGTCCACAAAGCTTTTTTTTTTTTTTTTTTTTTTTTTAGTGGGGAAGAGCTCAGGTGGAGGTCATGCTTTCAAGGTTCAAGTCTTATATGTGTTGCTTCCTCATAGTCTTACCGTTAGTGGAAATCTGTCAAAATAAGCAAAGAAATAAATATACTCCACGAATGGCCTTACCGCTTCTGTCAAAAATCTTTTTTTCGGGGAGAGGTAGATTTCTTGTGTGAGAGTATTATCTATGAATAAATATTTTCTCTTTCTGATATAAAATAAAAAAACTATAGTTTCATGCATAAGAAATATATAAAATGTATATTTATGTACTTATAATCTGAAAGTATGCATGCACACATACATTTATACACACTGCATGTCTCAAAGTGCCAGAGGGTTCATTTATAAGGCACTGCAGAGATTTGACCACACTGGATAATAAATATACAGGAATTTTAAAATAAAGTGTAGGTTTTATATGTGATGACAAAGAAAGCAGAATGAGTTTTTCTAATCAGGGCTAAAGATAGAAGGAAGAGTATCTTCCATGCTAGAGAAAACATTTTAAATCAATCCTAGCCAGTTTATCAACTTACATTGAGGCTCTCTTTCTTATATGACTTTGCTAAGAAACTGAAATCTTCAGCTGAGTGAAATGTCTGAGGCTAGTATAGGGCAAAGCGTGGTCAGTGGACAAATATTTCTTTGCATGAAGTGGACTCTTTGTGGCGCTGAGTTAATATTCTGAAAATTTTGCTTGTTGCTTCAACTGGCAATGAAAAGTGGATTTCCTAGATGGGACTCACGTGCTCTGTACTGACATCTTCTGCGCCCACTGGCTCATGCATGCAAGGCCAGTTGTGAAATCAGAACTACAGACACAGGCGAAGTCCCATAGGATCCTTAGCTAGGTGCTAAGCAATTAAGGTGAAAAATCAAAATACACCAAGAAGTTTCCACAGCAAGACAGCTGTTATTTGTTCTGACTGTTGAACGGTTTGTGTTTAGCTTCCTTATGCAGCCAGTCATTGAGGCAAAGTCAAAATGCAAGCCCATTCGGTGTGTTTCTTGGGGTTTTAAGGCATAGACCCAGCCAACCATATGATCAGGTTTACTGTGCAGATGCTCATGATTTGGACCTAGAAAGCCATTGGGAAAGAAAAAGTTAGCTGTGTCTTTCTCTGGAGTTTTTCATAATCTCTTGGATTCTGCCCACATGCCGTTGAATCCAAAGCCTTATTTATGTAGATATTAATCTCAATATGACAGAAAGTTCATTTTTACTGACTCCAATCTCAGAGAGAGAGAGTTCTGCATACCTGTGATATTTCCCTGTGAACACTTACAGGCCTAGCAAACTGAAAAGGGTCTTGGTCTCTTTTCTACCTCAACTTGGGGAAAATGAAACTGGCATTCATACCCTTATAATTCCTCTGACCCCAGTTCCCTGATTCACAGCACCGCCACAGCATCTTACATTGCTTTTTAAATGTACATCCATCCTGCCCGCCACCGCAGGATTCGTTCCCCCATTATAGCGCTGCAAGTAGTTCTGCTCTCCCAGCTGGTGCTTCCAGTTCAGTCCTCAAACAGCGCCAGAGAGGCCCCTCTGAACACCAGATCTGCTCACGTCACACCTAACCTGTTAATTTTCAAATCTCTTCTGTTACAAGGTAATCCCCAACTCTTCAACAAGGCCAAGAATGCTGTCATTTCCAGGTCCTTCCCTCCCTCATTATTACACAAAATAGCTTCCCAAGTCAGAGCCATCAGTCACCTTTCTTCTCCTGATAATGTTCTCTAGTTCAAGTTTGACTCCCTCTTATGTGTTTCCTAAAAAGTGTAATCCCCCACCTATTGTGCCCTGGGAACAAGAATTGTATTTGGTTCATCTGCTGCCCTAGCACCCAGCCTACTCTATGGTTTAGGTGCTTAATGAGGTGAATAAATGAGAAAGAAAGGAAATAGAAAGTGGTGATAGAGATTTTTAGATCATTAGCTTTGAATTTGGGGTATTCGTATGAGTTATACCAGTTGTTTCTCTAAGGACAAAATGGAGAAGGTGGTTACATTCAAACCAGGGTACTTTACACAAGAAAAGCATAGACAATGGGGACATAAGGAAAATATGTCAAAGATTTAACAAAGACATTCCCCTGGATCTGTTTTAGTGCTGCCTTAGAACATCTCAAAAGCCTAAGATTATATAAAAGCATATGGTGATGATGAATTCTTATGCATTCATTATTACATCTCATGTTTATATATGCACCAGCTTTCAAAATACCCATGCATTTATGTCTTGTTGAGTCTTTGAAATGACTGCTTCCCAAATGCTTGGCCCTTGTGCTGGCAATTCCACTCACCCCGCTCCCAAGAGTCCAGACTGCAAATGGGGAGCTGACAGGCAAATCCATGGGGCGGAGTTTCCATCTTAGTTTCCATCTTACCCTGAATGGATATGTTTAGTGACTTGAAAGCCTCAAGAATACTATATTCGGCAAAAATCTCTGGTTTGAAGAAGAAATAACTAGTAATTAGTAAAAGTTGAAAGATTTTGCTGTCATGAGACTTCTAGAAAAAACATTAAAAGAGGCTCTCCTACTTAAATCAAAGAAAAGAAACTGCAAAATACTAAGCAAGGTAACAGACAAAACCAGAAGATAATCAAAACGGCAGTAGCAAGTCTATAAATATCAATAGTCGCTCTGAATGTAAATGGACTGAACTCATCAATTAAAAGTCACAGAATGACTAGATGAATTTAAAAACAAAACCCAACTATATTCTGCTTGCAAGAAACTCACCTAAGATCTAGAGACAAACATAAACTCAAATGGAAGGGGTGGAGAAAGATACTCTAAGTCAACTGTTAGCCTAAAAGTGTAGGAACTGCTAGACTCATCTCAGATAAAGTAGAATTCCAACAAAAAGGCCACAAAAGATAAAAAGGGATCAACACAAAAGAAAAACAAACATAGCATTTATTAATATATATGCAACCAAATATATAAAGCAAATATTAGCAGATCTAAATAGAGATTGACAACAACACAATAATATTGGGGGCTTTTAACACTCTACTCAGTAAAAACATATCAAAATGGAAAATCAGTAAAGAAGTGAAATTTTTAAACAATGAATTAGAAGAGATGGACTTAATGGCTATATACAGTATTTCATCCTAAAACAGTAGACTACACATTCTTTTCAAAAGCTCATGGAACATTAT
Source organism: Solenodon paradoxus (assembly GCA_004363575.1). Lineage (NCBI taxonomy): Eukaryota > Metazoa > Chordata > Mammalia > Eulipotyphla > Solenodontidae > Solenodon > Solenodon paradoxus. The sequence continues at coordinate 68,443 of RJWH01000990.1, forward strand.
CAAGGACAGACCATAGTTTGGGACACAAATCAAGTCTCAGTAAATTTTCTAAGATTGAAATCATATCTAGTATCTTCATATTACAACAACATGAAACTAGAGTTCAACTAAAAGAGGAAAGATGAAAACTGTGAAAGAGTGGAGAAAAACATGTTATCGAAAAACTATTGGGGGATTATGCTGGGTAAAACAAGTCAATAGAAGAAAGGCAAAATCTGGATTATCTCACTTATGTGGGGAATATAAAGAAATGAATCAATGGACAAGCCAACCAAAAAAAATAGTCACCCATGGACATTGACAACAGAACTGAGGTTGCCGGTGGGGAAAGGAGGAGGGATGGGAGCCAATGGCAGTGGGATCCAATGGATAGTAGTGGGAACTTTTGGTAATTTGATGGAGGGCATGGTATGTTGACATTTATTTGATGAATGGTGAACCTGCACACAGCTTATATTATTTTTTAAAGGAAAGATGCACACAGGAATGAAAGCAAATAGGCAGGTAGGAAGAAAGAAGAGGTAGAAGTATTTTATTTTTATTTATTGTTCACATGGGTTGTTTACCCCCAGACCTGGGACTCAAACCCAGGGGTATGTGACCTGCACTCCTTCAGAGACAACTGACCTAACCACTACTCCACCAGGGCATGCCTGCATTATTTTATAACTAAAAGTTAATAAAAATTTTTCTTAAGCAATAAAGCACATGTGGAGGGAGGAGAATTCATAGTGATTTAAATGATTTAAATGACTCAGTTGTACAAAACCATCCTTAGACAAGGGTATAAACTTGCTTGCCATCAGAGACCCTTGTCTCCCAGTTCCCCACCTCCTCCCTATAAGGAAGTCTTAGGAAAGAAGAATCTCTGCCCCATCTAGCTTTGCTGTCACCCCCAAGGGCAGTGGCATCTGGAAGGATTCTACAGGTGCCCACTCTGCAGGTGTTGACACCTAAGTGCTACTTTACTGGTAGGACTGGAGGTCGAGGCATGGACCTGAGGGGAAGGACCACCTGTCTCCTGATAATATCCTTGAGATCAGGGGCGCTGCAAGTATCACCTTGAAATGCTCAGAAACTGCTAGAAAGGCACATTTTCCATCTCAACCTCAGACACACTGGGGTGTGGTGCAGTCAGTTATGTTCTCACAAAATCCTCTGGTTGATGCTCAGGCACCCAGGGCTGTGAGAGGCTATGTCAGGCCATCAGCTCTCTCCACGTGTGTTACAATGAAGTGTCTCCCACAGCTCAGAGCAGTTTGTATGCAGGGGTATGTGTGTGGCCGCTGGGTGCTCAGACGTACCTGATTCACTGCTTGGGTGTCCACTTGCAGCAGGGGGCTCACGTGCAGATCTCCAGAAATGCATTAATTGCTACCTGCTGTAGCCCCAATCTCAGAATACAAGCCTGTGAACATCGGTGGTCTGTGGCATTCATGAAAGTGTTAAATTCATAGTGGCAAAAATAATTCTAAAGATACAATAATTAACAGCATCTGTGATTACATTGGTACTGAATTTTCTCAGTAGGTAAAATGGTACTGCTATATTTAAAGGTGCTTTTGAAATCAAGTTATTATTCTACCAAGGAAAGACATAACTAAAAAGAGTTCAGGGTCATTATATTGTCCTCAAAAAGTGCTTACTTGAAAATTTATACTTAGAGGATGCATATTAGATCCAAATCCTTTGCAAAGAAAAAAGATAAATATAGTTTTTCAGGTCACTTTTAAATTCGCTGGGACTTGTGTCTTCCCTCTATCCAATCAGGGGCCCTCAACCTCAGCATCACCCCTGTGACAGAGATCTGTTCAGAGTTGAGTTCTGATCCAACTTTTTGCCAGGCTCACATTTTGTTTTGAAATGTCCTTATGACTTATTTGTTTCTCTTTTGAAAGGTATATGCTAATTATATTTCATCTGTTCTTTAGTTTGTTGACAGCAGTTAACGTTGAGCAAAAGAGATACAAAGTTCCAGGTGGAGATCCAAGCCTGTAGTGGTCCATGGGAAGCAAACATTGACAGCAGGGTGGGTAAATAGTCCCATCTCTGGGCATTAGTCTCTGTTCCTATCACACAATGCATCTGAGAATTCTGAGTATTGATTCAAAGAGGCTTTGTTCCACGGTGCGATTTTCTTTGTAATGAGAACTATGCCCACCTCCACTGTGTCAGGGGAGTGTGCATCTCCAGCCTGACCCACCCTGTCTTGCCCAGGGCACAAACTTGTCCCTACTGTTGCACAGACCCTGTCCCTGGTGACTGAGGCCCAATCCCAGTCACTGTCTTCAGGTTCTGCCTGCAGTCTGCCCCTACCCGCCGCCACACCCCGTTACTACCCCTCCTGTGCTTGAGCGAATGCAGCATGTCTTCCCATAGCAACGACTGCTGTGGTCATTTCCTTACAGCATCAGTGATTCTGCCCAGGCCACTGGGGTGGGGTGGCCGTGCCCCCAAGTGCTGATTTTTCTGGGTTCTCAGGCCCCCTCCCACAACCAGAGAGGCCGGTGAGGGCACAGGGGTTACCGCTGTCCCCACGAGACTGATTGTGAGTGTGATGTGCCCTTTCTGTGGTGGGAGGTGTCCTGTCCAGGATGAGGGTCACTTTGACCCAGAGGTGCCTGGACAGCCTTGGCGCCAGGCCCTGAACTGAAACAGCAGGTAGAAATGAATGAACGAATGAGACAAACGACTACAGGATGTTAGCAGTGTTTGGGGGCTTTATTTAGATGTGTGCAATGATTTCATGAGCAGAAATCTGCCGTGGGAGCTTTACTCTTGTTTATCTCAATCAACCTGAGGTCAGATTATTTCCTTGACTGTCGTGTCAGTGCAAGTCACCGTTTCCTGGAACCTGTGGTGGCATTAAGTGAGGACTCACTGTGCCATCGTGGTGGACCCCCCCAGTGGTTGTGCTGAAGGGCAGGGATGCTGGGGACCTCCAGCCGTGACTGTGTTCCCAGGTCTCACCTTAGATGGCCCTGTGCAGGGGATCTCACATGTCCAGCCAAAAAGCTGCGTCCTGATGTCTGTCCCTTTCACCGTGTGCACAGAGGGATGGCCATGCTCCCAGCACAGCAGTGACAAAAATAAAGAGTGAGCGTTTCTTTGCCTCTGCAATGTAATGGGCTGACCACACCCCAGCCCCGTCCCTAATACAGGGTACATACAACCTGGGGTTCAAGGCAGGGCCAGCCCCGAGGAGGGGTTCTCACGCTGTTGGGGGACTCCTGAAAAGGCTCTGGCTGTCTTATGCACAGGGTCCCCCCAGCTCTCAACTCCTTCCAGGGAGCTCTTGCAGTGTACAGTTTACCCACAGCTAGCTGGAACCCAGACAGGGTCAGCAAGAGGGACATATATGTGACCTCATGATTCAGTCTCCAGGAAGCTGGCCCAGCCATGCCAGTACCCTCTTCCCAGGACCACTGCCTGAGCTGCTCTTGTGCTGGGCAGGGATCCCCACCCCCTGAAGTAAGGACAGTCTCCATGAGGAAAGCCCTCAGATCTAGAGCTGTCACGAGCCTCTGTGGAGCTGGCCCGTCCAGGCCAAGTGAGGACCCAGGACCCCAACACTCCTCCTGGTGGGGGGACACCCCTGCATGGTCACAGGGAGGGAGGAGACAAAGATACAGATTTCATTGTCCACTGTCCTTCCTTAGTAGGTAAAGGGACGTCACAGTAAGGAAGCACCCTGAGTGCACAGCCGACTGGGGAGTTCAGGGATGACAAGGGTCCCACTGTGTCTCTGACTGCGCGCTGTCCTTCTGCCCATGTCAGTGCTGACTCTGCTGTACCCACTGCCAGCATGGCCAGTGGCAGGCTGTCTGTGACAGCAGCAGATTGTGTTTCGCCCTCGACCGCAGCAGGACTTAGCCGAGGGCCACCCGCAGGCTGCAGCAGGCATGAGGCTTAGAGGAGAGCCCAGCGCCGTGGACTTGACCCGACAGTCGTCCCGATAATTAGTATCGTTATCATTACATCAGTGGACACACTCAGTAAAACAACCACACAAGCAAAAATAGATAAAATCACTGGCGGGGAGCTGTCAATTTACCATCTGCCTAAAAAGAGAAAGAACGTGTTACTTGCAAAGGCAGATTACCCTAGAGGTGGTGTTTTATAAGACTTCCACCAAGAATTCATAATCTACGAGGTAGCACTTAAACTGAGACTATACCTATGCTTCCGTCTGGGGTCATTTCTGTTAGGAAACAATATTTTACCTGCAAGGGATCACAATCAAGCAAAGGACTCCCATCAAGGGATTCTCTTGCAGACTTTCACTTTTTCTTTTTCTTTTTAAGGAAAGTGCAGGCAGGAATGAAGGTGAGAAGCAGAGGCAGGCAGGCAGGGAGAGGAGAAAGAAGCACTTAGTTTTATTTAGTTTATTTTGGTTGCTCCTGTCCCAGGTCACAAACCTGGGTCCTTGGATGTCTGTGGACTGCATCCAACCTCTACTCCACCAGGGTGCAGTCACTTTCTTTTAAGAGGATATGTTGCTGTGAAGAATGCCTGAAATACGTCACTTAAGAGGGAGAGACCTGGAAAGAAAACCACCTCGTCCCTTCCCACCACTACTCTGTTGCCTAAGAACAAACATCCTGTTCTATATTTCTTTCAGTAAACACTAGTTTGTTGCACTGAGGTGTTTCACGCTCTTAGCTGTGTGTTAAACAAGAGATTCAGTTCATATCAGTTGGGGTCATAGTTGTCCCTGGGAGGGCTTCTCTTTTTCAAACTGTGATGTTCTCCTTTGGCTGTGCCAATGGCTGTCTCAGGCTCCAGAGGATACGTGGGCATCTAAATGTTAGCCCCGCACCCCAGAAGTTCTCAGCCTTGTCTGCTCTGACCTCAGACAGTGCAGGCCTTTTCCTTTCCTGGGGAGTCTGGGTGCTCCCACGTGAGCAGGTGTAATGTGTGTGTATCTGCTCCTTGGGGCCAGTTTATGACGTCTCCCATCACCTACAATCTGGGTTTTCATCAGAAGTCAATGAAATATACGACCTGGAAAATATCCTTCTTTCTCTGGACAGACCCACCTGCCATTCCCCAGAAGGACTGCTGACAGGACTTGGGCTGTGACTGTCTTTCTGGAGTGGCCAGGTGGGCATGGCCAGGTGGGCCAAGAAGGCACCATCACCCCTGAAATCTCTAACTTTTCTCATCTCAGAAGCCTCCTCAAGCACAGGATCCTGGCTATTCCCCAATACCTGTCCTCAGTCCACATCCTGTCAGTATCTTGCCTATTGTCCATTGAAGTCAAGATGTAAACTCTTCAAAGGTCATTTGCATTTCAAACTTCATCTTAAAGTAAAAATTTATTCGCATCATGGTTCATCTCAACATTATTTCAAGAGCGTGTTCTCCATTATTTTGACTTCATGATAGGGCCATAAACTTAGGTTCGGGGTATAAAGGGAAGTCAATAGACCAGTCAGTGGAACAGGGCAGACCTTTCCTGCTCCAATTCCTCCTGTGGAAAAAGTGGTAAGATAAAGGTTTCTTTGATTTTCTCAGAGCACGTCTGTTTCTATAAATGAATAATACTTTGAGCTATCGAGACTTAAAGCTGCCTTTTGTCAACTTTTGAATGATCAACTATAACAAAGAAATTTCACATGCTTAAAGCATCCTGTTTGTAATGCTTAGCATTTGAAGGAGAGAGTTTGAGTATGTCAGATAAGACAGGCTTAGGCAAAGAGGAAATAGTGTCTGCTAAGTGAGAGGAAGGACAGAGGCAGACCCACTTCACAAAATGCACCCAAACCAGTGCTCCATGCGGGCACATACATTCATATGAATTATTATAGGTAATATTGAACTGTAAAAAACAAGAGGGAAATGCTGCATACAAATGGGTAATAGATACATGGTAAAAGGGAGAGTTTTTTAAGTAGAAAGTTAACAAATAAGCATAAAAGAAGCATTTTATACATCTATATATTTAAAAAGTAATGCAGGTCAGCATCTTCTATATGCTAAAAACTAGACAAAAATGGGAAAACTTTGGCATGTGGATTATACAATACAGTTGATATCTGTAATGCATGCAGAATCCTTATGAATAATAAAAGGTTATATGACCCATTAAAAATGAGGCAAAGATATGAGTTGAAGACATAGAAAGGACCACATTCATGTAAAAGTAACAAGGCCAACTCACTAGTATTTGGAGAAATACAATTAAGAGAAAAGTGCATTTTGCCTATCAAATGGGTTAAGTCCTTTCTTTCATCTGTGCCTAACCAGAGAAAAAGGTGATCTATTTCAACCCAGTAGAACTTTCCTGTTGGATTTCCAGAAATAGAAATATACATGTAAATTTTTTAAGGAAAGGTGTAGTAGGCAGGAATGAAGTTGAACAGAGTCAGGCAGACAGGAAGAGAGAGGAGGAAGAAGCATTTTATTTATTTTCTTTAGTTATTCATCTTGACTGTTCCTCCTGGTTCCGGGATGAGAACCAGGGACTTAGGGATGTATGTCGACTGGACTGTGCCCAACTCCACCGGGCTACACCCCAATCTGTATATTTCTGAGTTGCTGTATCGAATCTGATTGAAATGTTGACAACTGTACATATGCACTGTATGACATTGCTGAGTTGGAAGAGTTTTCTTGAAAGTTTCCAAGCATAGAAATGTAGGCAATACAACATGAATGCCCACATTCATTCCCATCAAGATTCTACATTTGTCAAGACGAAGCCCATTTTATCAGAACCATTACTCTGACCTTGTGACAAACCCTGGTGTAATATACCAGTATGTGGTACAGATCGAAAGGCTGATGGAGTGTGAGCAATTTGACGGCCCCATTCAACCCCTAGAGTTGTTCTAAGATAATGTAGGATTCAAATGTTGATTTATTTTCCAGATTCAATAACAATAGAAATAGCTTACAGATTCACTTTTCCTAAAGGAACACTTGTGATTTATGAAATCAGGCAGAGAATAATGCATCTGCTGAGCCAGGAGTTGGGACTCGTCCAAACCTAGCCTCTGTGATTTTTCATTCTTCTCCCGGAGAGGACTAGGTCCTAAGCTGGGAGAGGACTCAGCACTGCACATGACCAGTAACTGCACCTCCTTAGAGGCGCCTCCTCCAGGCGAGGAGCAGACAGGGCCGCTGTCAACACATCCAGGTCAGGTTAGCATCTGGGGTTCGGGATCGGAGTTTCCCCGTGAAGACACAAGACCCACTACTGAGTGTGAAAATGAGAACAGAGCTACTTACAAATGGCCAATAACAGATCATCCAGAATGATGGGTTGTGAAAACATGCCCAATATCTATTTTGCCTTAAAAAAAATTTTTTTCTGTCTTTTACATCTGACTTCAACGCCATACCAGTGAAGTCATGCCTGGACACATCCGTAAGAGCCTGCTGAGTAGGAAGGTACCACTTCGGCTCTTGAGAACTGAGCTCCCATCAGACTTTCCCTGTTTTGGTTTTTATGCTTTAATAATAAAATCTACTTTTTAACAACCACACAACACAAAGGTGAGCTGTAATAAATGACTTCACCACACCTGCTCTGTAACCCCACTGGCTGAGAAATAGAGCCTTGCCCTACCCCTCCATCCCTAACTTGCATCCCTTCCCCATGACAGTGGAGATTTTAGAGAAATCACTCTCATGTTTTCATCACTCACAGTGCATCCTGAACCCTGTAGTCTGTCTATTGACTTTAATCTGAAAATTTTTTATTCTCCCTTAATCTGCAGATCCTGTCTCCTTCCTTTTTTTCCCCATATGATTTATCAGCAAAACTATACTCTCAATATCTAGGAGGTGACATGACAGGCATTGCCTGCAAATGAACTCAACCATTGACATGGAGTGTTCTGTCCTCCAAGACATGGGTTGTCTGTATTCTCTGCTCCCCCAATGTGACTATTGCTCCATCTTGATTCATGTTCAAGCTACGTTGGGAAGGGAAATTATTTGGAAGTTAAACTTGAAGTTAATGTTGTTTTAGGCTGTAAAATGGATGGCATAATTCCAGGACTGACTGTGTGAGCTTTCAAGGGGTTGGTAGCAGATGCCTACTAAGGTTAGCTCAAGGACAATGGTCCTCCTAGCAGGACAAGGTTTTTCAGGTGTCAAAGGCTCAACTGACTGGTGTCAGTAAGGGGGCAGTGATGCACAAATTCACGCCAGGCATGGGGTGGGGATGAGGGGATGCTTTATGGGATCCAGACTCAATTTAGCAGGGCACAGTCCTGAATTTCTGATGCTTCCAGTGGGTCATGGAAGTGCAGCCCTCCGGGGTGTGGTCACTTTGCTGGTTGTTACATTGCAGTTACTGGACAGATGGAAGGTGATAAGGTGGTGGCCGTTGTAGGACACCAGGGGGCGCTCTGCAGAAATGTGCTGGGGCACGTGGAGGAGGCTGCAGGCCTCTGGGACCTCCCCTGGAGACTCCCCCCTTCCTCGCTGCCCCCTTATTCTCCCAGGCCAGTGCACCCTAAGTTTTCTCCCTCCATGCTGCACCCTAAACCTACTCCTAACGACTGCAGGCCCTGCTGAGGGAATCGATGAACCCAGTCCATTGGTCCGGGTAAATGGAATTTTCATTTCTTAAATGTTACAGATGAGGTAGAGAGTTAACAGCACAGAGCATGCTGGGCTGTTTGGAGTTTATTATTTAATCTTAACTCTGTCTACTAATTAACCGTGCATTGTTAAATGAAGTAACACCAGGCTTAGAAATTACCAAGCAGGTGTTTAAAAGCCATCAGTGAGCACCCCACCATCCCCTAATGAGTGTTCTGATACGCGCAGCAGCGCGCAGTCATCGCTGTTTCTGCTTCATTACTTGCTGATAGATTGTATAACGCATCTTATGACAATGCTTCAGAAACCAAGTTTGAGAAAGTAGGACCACCAAAGAAGGAGTGCTAAAAATGTGTGTTCTTTGAAACACACATACGATATTTTTTAAAGCTTATCATCTGGGTTTATTATGTGTTTTTCTGAAAACACGAACCTAACAATTCATATTTGTGCAGCTCCGTTTTCTCTGTATTCAGGAGAGTTCTTTACACAGAAGGGCGGCAATGTTGTCATCAGATCAGAGGCTGTTTGTGGTGACAGTGGTGTGTTCCAGTTGTCACCTCACACCTCGCCGCCAGAGGAGGTCCAAGTTTGGTCGCTTGTAATCGTCATGTTGAGGTAACACTGGCTTACAACACTGTGCCGGTCCACTCCAGACCTCAAAGGCAGTTTCTCCTCAGGAGAGATTAATTGTAGTTGTGCATAATCACTTTGGTGTCAATTAAAAACAGATGTAAATGTAACTGAATATTTCTCCTGCAGTAAAAGCAGGTGGAGGAGGCTGACCATGAGGAGCTTGAAAAGCACTAGCTTATGTGAGTCCAAAGCCCCAACTGCAAACTACATTGTGTATTGACACCTGCAAGTTTGGGGCAGATATTTAGCACTTGGGAGTCTGAGAGAAGAGACCTGACCCTCTCTATTACACAAGACTTTTTTATTTTCCTTCTGGGCTGCCAATAAAACATTGGTTAAAAATAAGAACAACATTCTCAGACATTGAACTATACTACAAAGTGACAGTGATCAAAACTGTATGGTACTCGAATACTAACAGACACACAGATTAGTGGAAGAGAACTGAATCACCAGAAATTGACTCACTCACATATGGTCAGTTAATCTATGACAAAGGACCCAAGAGCATACAATGAGGAAAGGAAAGTCTCTTCAATAAATGGTGTTGGAAAAACAACAGCCACATGCAAAGCAAGATAGCTAGACCACACTCTAAAGCCATGCACAAAAGTTCATTCAAAATGGATTAGAAACTTGAATGTAAGACTGGAACTCATAGCATTTTTAGAAGACAACATAGGAAAGACATTCCATGGCATTAGATTCAGAAAGCTTTGGGTACTCCATTCCAGCATCAAGGGAAACAAAAATGAACAAGTGGAGCTGCATCAGGCTAAACAGCTTCTGCACAGTAAAAGAAGCTATCACCAAAATGAAAAGGCAACCCACTAGGAGAAGACATTTGTATTCCATGTATCTGACGAGGGCTTATTTCCCCAAATATACCACGAACTCATAAAACTCAGCAACAGAAAAACAGGCAATCCAAGAGAAAAATGGGCAGAAGAATTGGAGGGACACTTCTCCCAAGAAGACACAGATAATCAACAGGCACATGAAAAGATGTTCCTCCTCACGTGTTAATCAGGAAATGCAAATTGAAACAACACCGAGATATCGATATCACCTTACATCTGAGAGACAGGCTATTACTCAAAAGTCTGGAAACAATACATATTGGTGAAGATAGGGAAATAAGGAAACACCTTTACACTGTTGGTGGGAGTATAAATTAGTGTAACCCTTATGGAAAGCAGTATGGAGTTTCCTTAAAATATTGACTCTGGACATCCCATTTGATCCCATTAATCCACTTCTGGGTATTTATCCAAAAGATACAAAAACAGCAGTTTGCAGAGATGCATGTGCTCTCATGTTTATTGCAGCATTATTTACATTGACCAAACATTGAAAATTACTAAGTGCCCATTGTCAGATGAATGGCTAAAATGATATGGTATAGATACACAGTGTAATACTATACAACCCTTAGATAAAGATGAAATCCTGTCATATGAATCAACATAAATGGAACTCGAGGGGATTATGCTAAGTAAATAAGTCAAAAGAAGAAAGATGGATACCAGGTGATCACACTCATAAATGGAACATGAAGAGACAAAACAAAGGAGCAGACAAAACATAACCATCCCTTGGATATTGGCAATAAACTTAAGTTACCAGTAGGGAAAGGGGCTGGGGATGAGGGCAAATTGTGGTGGGGCCAATGGAGAATGGTGAAGAACTCTTGGTAATTTGGGAGTAGACAGAATATATGGACATAAATTTGAGAAATGGGGAACCTGCACATAGGGGTTTATATTAACAAAGTTACTTCAATACATATTAAATTAAAAATACAACAACTGAGCACGATGACCATCCACCCATCAGGGAGCCCAGTGTTGGCCAGCTGAGCCCAGAATGTATCCACAGACCAATGGTGGCATTGTGCTCCATCTGACTCTGCTTTCTGTTGACTCTTTATTCTAATTCTGTGAATTCTGTCCTATAACATGTCACATCGACTCAGGAATGGGACCCCCAGCCTCCTCTACTTCACTTGTTACCAAACAGAATAAAGCTTCCCAAGTTGCATCTCATAAAGCATATTAAAATGCTCTCCTTCTCTCACCTTTTAATTTCATGGTTAAAATTACAATGTGTTAAATTGACAGGTGTTCCTACCAAAAATTGCATAAGGAAAGATGTTTGAGAATTTGCCAGATAAATTCTGCAACACATAGCTTTTATGTATCATCCAAAGAAATAAAGATCAACAGAAAATAGAAGATGTTTTAGGTGATTCTAGGGAAAATGTATGAAAATAAATATGTAATAAAAATAAAGAATACTAGAAAAAATCTACCTGAATTCTGTGTTTTTATATTTTCATTTACTCTTTCCTCCACTCATGACAGTGAGTCACTAAAATGTTCAAATTATTGGTGTTAAGAATTTCCTATATTATTCATTTTGAAAGTATTTTATTCTAAAATTTTACATAAGTTATTCTGAAAAAAATTGACATAAAAATAAAGTCAAGTGAAATAAAAATATCAACAGAATTCACTCAGATGAAGAAGGAAAATCAATGTATGGGAAACCCGGGTTTATTCAACAGGAGCTAATATTTTATTTAAAAATTCTTGTTTAATTGCTTATAGCAATGTCTTGTGATGTAAGCCTGCATGTTCATGAGTTGGAAAAGTATAAAGTTAGTGAATTTTTAAATGTGGTATAGGAGAAAATCCCTAACAGTGGTGTTCAGGGATGGTCAAGAATTTCCAGGGCTGTTTCTTTAGGTAAAGCTTTTTATGTTCTGTAACATACATGTGACAAATTCTATGACTACAATCCAACCATTTTCCCCAAGAAATGGACTGTTTCACCGGCCTGTTTCATTGGCTGGCGGTGAGTGGCGGCCACCAGGAGCCAGTGCAGTCGTGTGTAACACGGCTCTTCCAGAGTCGTCTTCACCTGAGTCAAAGCAGGGGCACCTGGCGGGCACACAGCACTTAGTGATGAGTGTGGCAGAGCAAGAGTTTGCTGCTTAAGCACAAACAGATGGATGGGGGCTTTACATGTTGGCTCTGCAAGGTGTCTCTTCTCACCCTGCCGTCGCTCAGTGGGGGACGGCACCGTCAGTGGCCAAGGAACCGCCACTTCCTGTGTTTGGCAGTAGTTGTTATCTTGTGGACATCACTTCTGAGTGGGCATTCTGGTCATCCCATACACAATTAGTTGTGTGTGAGAGTCAGTGTGTGCTTACCTGAATGTTGCTGACTATGGAGTAAGCTGATTGACCTAGTTACCAGCTCAATGTAGGAAAGCTGCTGTGCTTCTTCACCTCTGAAGTTATGTCCATCCATGGTAATGAAGCCTGAAGGAGGGTGTCACGTCCATTACAGGAGCCATGCACTGCTTGCCTGATTATTTCAGGAGCCTATTCTGTAATAAATGATCAGCACTCTAAATATTGAAGATTCCTTTCTAGTGCACAGGCCAAAAGAGCTTAAAGATATACTCTCATTGTCATAAACAACCAAATGAAGAGCCAAAGTTCACTGTTTTACGAATTCTTCTTACCAGATATTTAGAACCGCCTGTTTGCAGAGTTATGGATGATCTGGTTCAAGGTCATTCCTTTTACAAAATGAAAAGCCCTCATGCTGGGACAGGCCCCCTGTCCTGGGCAGACTGATGGTCACCTGTCTTGCTGGTCCACTGTCTCTGTCTTTTCTCAGGGACAGGTGGACTGGCTGGTCACTGGCTCACCTGAGACCTTCCCCAGGACATGCAGATTGCAGTAGAGCCTCTCGAGGAGGAGGGTGTAGCCTTACACTGCATTCCTAGCTGGAGAACGGAGAGCCTGTAGTGACTCTTAGTGGGGTCTAAGCAAGCCGAGCTCTCCACCACATGGGGAACAGCCTGGCATCTTCACCGCCTCTCTCTGTCTAGGAGACACCATTTGCTGTGGTTTCTTTTCCCTTTTTGATGTACAGTGTTTTTTGTCACTAGTAAAAAGGAGGCATTGCATTCACACTGAAAAATCAGGGATCCATAAAATGTGTAGAAACAAAGAAATCATGTTCCTCTTATAGAAAAGTTGAGGGTGACGTCCTTCATCCTGACTTCTAAGCCCCATCCTGGAATTGGCACTAGCACTCAGATTCCTAAGTCATGACAGTCCCTGGTCCAATGATGTACCACTACGAGTCAATGAGACCGGCCCTTGTGTAGGAGAAAACTTCCCGAGTTGCTTCTAGTGACAGTTTGTGAACTGGACCACAGGAAGGCATTTGACTCTGTAGGCCACGTGGACTCAGAGTTGCAGAGATAGGTGGGAGCCTTGCGGGAAGGAAGCACATTCCCTCCTGCCTCCCACAGTCCGCCATGCACTTCCTCTGGACCCTCACAATACATTCACCCTCTAGATTTAGTCAGCGCTCAAAGGCTTCTATTTCTTAGGAGCAAAGCAGCCTTTGCAAAGTAATTTCCAGAACCCCTTTATTTAGTGATAGCCAAGATAGTGCCCTACGTTACTTATTGACTCACTATGAGCATTTCCCATGTTGTATACTATTTTTATAAAAACATTTCTAATGACTTCAAAGTATTCCATGCTGTAATTCAACAGTAATTGATATGTTCACTTCCATATTTAGTTGATTCTAACTTTTCACCATTCTAAAGGACATCAAAATGTCATTTGATCACATTGCCCATGTAGACGATAATCCTAGAAGGAACTTTGCTCATTTAAACAGAAAATCAACATTTAAACTTCTGTCACCTGTTGCCAAATCCTCTAGAAACCTTATACTGTTTTGTGGGTGGGACTTGATATGACAGAGGTCACTAACACATTAACTTCTAAATACGTGGGTAATTTGGTTTCAGCTTACAGACTCTAAGTAAACTCAGCATCGAATTGTGATATTTTGGTCACAAGCAAGGATACCTAGTAGCAGGATGTGAGCTAGAGAAAAAGGACACACTGCATTTTAGACAGACCAGGATCAGAACCCCAGCTCGGTTAGTTAAGGGTCCTCAGTCCCTGGACTTAACAATAGGGTTGGTTGTGTCTCCCTGAAGAAGCCACCATGGAGATTAACTGAGAAGGTGGTACAGTCTGCCCAGAACAGAGAATGGTCCTGTTCAAGTTCAGCTTTAGATAATGGGACTTGGGGATTTTTTTATTGATGGGTATTTATTTAGTTGGGAATCTAAAATATAAATTCCTGTGCTTTGGCACTCAATGAGTATGCACATTCTAACTTCATCTCATCATTCTTACATGCACTTAATGGCTTTGCTAAGGATAATGTAGGAGCTAGCAGAGACTCTCCAGAGACTCGCAGGCCCCCCGGAGGTGCGGGCCTCAGCTCGCTGGTTAGTGCTGGGAGCTGAGTGCAGACTTCTGCCCTTAGCCTCAGAGCTGTGTTGGGCACTGTTTACCAAGCAGTCACACTGTTAAAATTGCATTTGTTATACGGCTTACATGCAAGTGTCTGGCGTGGTTTAGGTACATTAGTTACTTTATCACATAGTGGCTTCCTTGTCCATGCATATGTTTTTTCCCCAGATATTTCTGCTAACTTTGGCTATTTTGATAATGATCCTCTAAGGCTCACATGTGGGCGGCAGGAATAAGAGTGTGTCTTAGAAGTCTCAGCAGATGTTATTTTGTGGGTTCACATGCATCGTCAATTGCCAATGCTAAGATGTGAGCTCTGGCTTAGGCAAAGGTTGCATGGTTCACTCTTATGTGAAGTGAGAAAACTGTTGGTTACTCAGAAAAAATGTAGCTGCTTTCACCTGAAGACTCTGATCTTCAGAACAGTTCTGGGAACAAATATCTCCCAACTGCTGCTGCCCGGACCCATGACCCATACAGAGGGTGTCTTTAGACTTTTGGAATTATCCTATTTCCTTCTAATAGATGCATGTGTGTGAATGCAGGTACATGTGTGCCCGAATGTGTGCAAGTGTGAATGCACATCCTTCCACAGTCTGTGCATACTGTGCGTTGCTGTGTGTGCATGTACATGTGTGGATAAGTGTCATCCATGCAGATTTTACATATGGTTAAGTGCATTGTGCACGTGTGTGTGGGTATTTTACATGTGGGTATCGTGATTATGTGCAAATGGCTGTGTGCCTGTGTGCACAAATTCTGTGCATCATGTGTGCATGTATTCTGTGACATATATGTACACATGTATACACACGTTGCCCAATTAGGTGTCCACATGCGTTGTGTATCCATTGGCACACGTGTGCCCATGTGTGCATACATCCATGCACACTGTGCTTGCTGGTGCATATTTGCATGCGTGGACTTGAATACACAATACGCAACATGAATGTGTACATTGAAGTTTCATGCAATGCATCTATGCACATGCGTGCATGTTTATGCCTGTGCGTATACTACACATTTATATATATTTGCGCCTGCATGTGTCTGTATTATGGCTGTGCTTACTGGTGTAGCTGAAAACATAAGCACGTTTATGTGTATACTGCGCACCTGTGTATCTTGTGTATGTGACTGCTGCCGCAGTGCACATGTGCTTATTACCTAGAGCCTCTTTTTGCAACTCTCACAAATGATGTTTGGGTTTGCTGTCCTACCAACTGTTTTCATCATTCCCCAATTTTTCCTTCATGATCGGCAAGCTGCCTCCCCTCCTCTTCCCCCAAAGGCCGAGTTGGGACGCTCCGATGCGGTGGACAGTCGGACAGAAGTTCTGGGTGGTGCTGCTCGCTCCGTCTCACACCTAGGACTAGTGGTCACAAGAAGAAGGGCCGGGGTGGTGCAGTGATGGTCCTCTTGGGCCCCCTGAAGCCACTGTCAAAAAATTGATTTCGATGTTGGAAATCAAGCAGGGCTGATCTGAAACGTGCCATGAGGTTGTCGGTGCAAATCTCATTCAAAGAAACTGTTCAGGTGGCAGGAATCCCACACTCTGGGCTCTAAAGGATTCTGTCTTTATGACTTCTAAAATTCTATCTCACACTGACTCAAAAAACAACCTTCAGCAACAAATTCCACCCACTGTGAAAAGTAGCAGCGTGTGAGCCAGTCTCTCTGCAGGAGCCTGCTGCAGGACCTCCTCAGCATGTGGCCCTTTCTCCGGAGAATCAACATCGCATGCCCCCCTCAGCTTATTGTTCACTAAGAAGTAAACAAGCATTTCCCCCTAGAAGACACAGTTAACTCTTTTTTGCTCATGCTTTTGTGAGATACCCCTTACCCTGGATGGGGCTATTTGACTTTAAAAACCAGTGCCATCAGTATAATCCTTAGAATCTAATAAAGATTCTGCCAGGGTGAAATTGGTATCCTCGGGCAGAAAGAGAACCAATTCAATTATGATGTCAGTTGAAAAATTGAAAGGCTTTCTAACTGGAGGGTGGAAAAGTTGTAGTACATATTAAAGCGGTTAGTGCGAAATCGTGCATCTAGGCTAACAAATGCTAATATGTTCTTTTGTTACCCTCTAATTTATATGATTCATGTGAGCCTCCAGCCAGCACAGCTTGCACTAAATTTCATGTGCATTAAGAAATAGCAAACCAGTGAATTGTGAAGCTATTAATATTCGTGTCTACTTGCGTGATTAAGCCATACACATCAAATCTTGTAGTACAAGGAGAGAAATGTCATAATGAAGTGCAACATCCTTTAATCAGAAGAATTTCTAAAGGTCATCAAAGCATCACAGATATCTATTCATGTGTTACTGCGACCGGAGACAAACAGCCAATCTAACACAATCAGAAGTTTCCAAACAGTTCCATGTACTTTGTGGCTAGTGAAAGGGTGGACCTTTCTGATGGAGATAAAGCCGCTGCCAGTCCCCATCATACTTGGAGTCCCTAATGAACTAGGTCAGCAGGAGATGAGAGAGTAGAGGGGGCATGAGATACCGTGCACCCTCTATGGTTGGTGCCCTGGACATCCAGCCTCCCCAGGTAGCCTGACCCTGGTCTCAGGAGCCTCTGCAGGGCTAAGTTGCAAGTAGTAACTGTTCCGAAGCAGTTCTGCCTTGTGCTGGTGCTTTATGGCTTCATGACAAGGGTCCAAAATTGTCGTACTTAAAGCTGAAAACAGTTGACTGACCCCTCTCACTATTTTGCATCGACTACTCAGAACTCAGCTGCTCCCTGTTTGTGGTTGGCTGGTGAGAACAGTACACGTCACTGTGCCACAACCGTGACACCTTTGATCTTTACCACGTACAGCGCACAGGGGTGGGCGCCACAGGGTGTCTGTACTGCATGGGGTCCGTGCCACGTGGAGGCCGCTACCATGAGGGGTCCACACAAGCTTCCAGCCAGGCTGCCTGCAGAGGGGAGAAGTGATCCCACATGGCACCTATTCCCACTGCCCTTCATCCCCCAAAGCCCCATCCTCATCCTTGTCCTCGCAGACTCTGGACATGCACCTCAGCAGTAGACAGTTCCAGAATTTTCTACTGGACTTTGATTTGTGCTCTTGTTTCTTGCTCAACCCCCCTCCCATCTGATGAGAAGCCTCTGCTCCTTCCTTCACTCTCTTTCTAGTCCAAAACCGACAGGGACACCCTTGGGTGGCTTTGTGCAAGGATGATGAAATGTCTGCATAAATCATTTCATGGTTGGAGGACTATGTCTGTGCGATCGTCTCCCAAGCAGTGTTTGCTGAGCTGAGACATCAGTGTCAGTGTTTCCTCTGTCCATGTGTTGGTGAGCGGCCACTCTATTCAGAGGGTGATACGTTATAATACTGAGTTTTTAAAAAAGGTCATTAAAGCACAGTATAAAGCTAAGAAAAGGTACGTGTCACAGACGAAGACCAATGAGTTCCCTCAAAGTAAATGCACCACGTAACCCCAGTCACCCTTTAATGAAGGGACAGAGCTGGGCTCCCAGGGCCCCTCCCATCCTCCTCCCCACGTCCAAGGACAAGAAGAAGGCCGGAGCAGCACATGCACTCTGCTTCCCAACACGCCCCTGGTGCTGCTCCTGGGTCTGCTTTCCTCTCCAGTTTCCTGAGTGAAGTAGGCCTTGAGCCCTTGCTCTGCAGAGACCCATGTGCGAGTGCACTTATCCATGTGTAAATGTGCATGGGGCCACACGTGAGGTTGCGCAGATCCACGTCCATTCTGTCATTAACAGGGCTTGCTGCTCTCCAGCTGGGGTTTTGGCGTAATTGCTGTGATCTCTGTGCCAATGTCTTTGTTAAGCATAAGGGCATGGGGAGTGCTGGGAACTATTTGAAGATAGAATGGTGGGGTTGTGGGTCATGTGACAGACACAAAAGCAAAGATCATTTTAGCAGAAGTGTCTGTATTAAGTCTCTTAATGGTGATGCAATGTGGGGACTCAAATGGCACCGTAGGAAACAGCAAACTAATGTTAGTTATATCATTACTTTACTATCTCACATTGTTTAGTAATATCATTTTACTTGTCTGGAATCAGGACAGACTATTATGGGGACTGGGTCCTAGTGAGACTGACCAGGCTGCAGTCTGGACCTGCAGGATGGACAGGTCTCATTTTCCCCATTGACAAAGCAGTGGAATAGAGTCCCCTCAGCAGCATGGTGAGGGCTAAATGAGGTCACATGTGTAAACTACTTAGCCCATGCCCCAGGTTGTGGTCAGCTCTGGACTGGCCATTATTCTTATCATTTATGTGCATTCCAGTCAGTCATTTCCCAGATGGACAGAATCAAAGAACACAAGAAAGGAACATAAGGATAGTATCACAGTTCGGGATTATGGTATGACATATAATGATCAGAGTCTCCACGAGGTGCTAGCGCTATGGGTGAGTTAATCAAACTTCATGTGAGGGAGTGAAATCACAAGTCTTTTGTTTCCAGATCAAATCTCCTAGGTGTGACTGCACAGACCAGTGCAAAGCCCCCACTCAGGGAAACCATCCAGCCCGCTCCCCACCCCTCTCCATGTTATCTCTGCTTTGTCTTCAGTCTGCTGTCATTCTTACCGTACTCTGTGGAAGTAAGTCACAGGTGGACAAAGCCTGGTGACAACATAGAACATGGATCTAAGGAGTTTGCACTGAATTGCAGATGGACAGAACCTTGTCTTCCAGAAGCATTGGTCTTTCTTTTTAAGTCACTGGTGGAATTCTTGACCCCCGTATGGCAGTGAGTTATCACCACTAAGAAACTGAGTCTGATTTCCAGAAATTAAGCATGCTTTTTTTTTTTCAATAAAAGGCACATATTCTTACTGGCTGATTACAATTGAAATAATGCTACAGGTGGAGGCATATTAGTTGTTAAATAGAGTTGTGTAGATCGAACGTAGGAATGAGCAACAATTGTAAAGTAAGAAAAATGTTTTAACAGAAACAACTGCCTTTGCATTGACTATCTAGGATGGAATTTATTTATGAGCATGCTCTGATGGACTGTATATGGTAGAAAAAGTCTTGCATTAAGCAAAATTTGGGGACCATTTAGCCTTCCAAGTGCTGAGGTTCTGGTGTGTGTGAGGAAAGAGGTGATCACTATGAAATCATTTTAGATTCTTCTAGCCGGGACTTTGCACTGAGGGTGCACTGTGCTCACACTCAGCCCAGCAGCACGCTCAGATGCGTCATTCTGGGCTGTCTGGAGACAGCTGAAGCCTCAGTCCTCATGCGTCTGTGGTTTGTGCTGCGGCTGAGTATTGATTAATGACATAATAAATTTCTTGGAGTCTTGCTCCACGCTGCGCACATAGCATCTGACAGAAGGGCTGCAGTGTGAGAGACAGTGATGAGAGGGATGTCAAATGGGATAAGGGCATCTGAGCTCACAGTGAGGAGCACGCACCTTGGGGAAGGTGCTGGCCTGGTCAACTGGGCCTTAACCTGGGGACTTGCCTGTCAAAGCCTCTGCAGAGGCTGGCATTAGAGCTTTGCATTCTTTGGATCTAAACTTGCTGCTGCGTCTGTCTAATCTTAAGGAAAAAATTCACATGGTGGATACTATAAGAGATGATTCTATTCCTTCTAGGGCTGTTCATTTTAATTCTACGACATCACAGGGGAAATGCAGGAATGAGGATTTAGGAAATAAACCCTGAATCCTTGCTCTTTCTTTTACCATTTGTATGACTCTGAACTCACTCTTGGCTTCCTTATCTACAAAACAGGATTCTGCTCCCATGCCACACAGCAGGGGAAGTCTCTAGCTGCATCGAGCAGATGAGGGAGGCCCACCACAGGCCCCACTTATGGAGGGGACAGTTTCTCCCTGATAGCCACCATTTGCCACCCAAAGTGTCCGCACTGAGAGTCCCCAGCATGGGCAGGCCGGTGAGGTATGGAACAACCTTTTCTATCATGTGCTCTGACAGGTCAGTGCTAAATAACTCTGGAGCCATAACTCAGAGTCCCTGCTAAGGTGGGCACGAGGTGGATGTTGGGAGTTGGAGATGCCGTGGGCCAAGTCCCAGCCCTTCTGGAACTCAGGAAACAGCCATGGTTCTCACAGGGTTGTGGTCCCTGGAGGTCGTTGGCAATGTCACGCTGGGATTCCGGTTGTCCGGTTGAGGAGGGAATAATGCCCCTGACATAAGGATCTGGGGGTGTCACTAAACACTCCATGACACACAGGACAGCCCCAGCACACGGCACGTTCCCAGCCCACATCAGCGGAGGCTGGCAGGAGAACCCGGGCCACCTGCACCAGGAAAGCGAATATGCAGAGTGAGCGCGAGTGTTGCAGGGCAGCGCCCACGCAGTGCCCTACTCTCAGATTCAGCGCCGAACCTGCAGTGAAAATGGTGCTCAACTGGGTCCCCTTCTGGTCACGTGAAAATGCTTTGTTCCCATAAGCTGTGGACTCCTGTGTCCTCCTCTCTAAAGCTGCTGTCGTCAGGGCTACACTTTGGGGACTGAACTTGGCAGACCTGTTCTCTCCTAGTTCTGGGGGCCCGAGGACAGGCCACAGCGCGGGAAGGGCTCCTTGGAAGCTCCAGCGAAGGGTCACCCCAGGCCCTTGTTTCTAGGGGCCACAGCACATGGGGCGTTTCACAGAACTCAGGTCTCAGTCCCCTCACGTGGCCTTCCTCTCCACAAGACCCTCTTCTCACAGGACACCGGTCATCACTGCAGGGCTCATTAATCGAGCATGACCTTTCGTGAGCCAACTAATGCTCTGCACCAACTCTGAGCTTCCTGATGGCATGAGTAGTGGGGGGCCCTGTTCACCCCACTCTGCAGGCTCATACCAGTGACTCTGTAGGAATAGGAGCACATACAGTGTGCACGCTGCACGCATGGCCTTGCGCAGTGGACCCTTCTGGCACTGTCTTTAAATCTGGAACCATAAGGCGCCACACAGTGATCACTGACATGATCAGTAGCTGCAGGGGCTCAGCCAGGGCGTGTTAAAACCCCACCACTTGCATGGTGACCACAGCAGCTACGCACAGTTAATTCATGTAGCGCGAATGACACGTGATGTGTATCTCCACAAGAAAAACAATGATGAATTATTATAATTATTTTGCCTTCCTGTGATTTTCCCTGTGTATCTAAATGTTCCTATTACAATGAATATTGCTATTTTAGGTGAACCAGAATGTCCTAACCTTTACTTTGCAAATTTCAAATAAAAATTACCTAGTTCTCCATCATTATCCCACTGCAAAGTTCTTTTTTTGCTATGTAACACTATCACTATAAAAATCAGTTTGTTATAAACTCTCTCAGAGTCATATAAATCTCACGATATTTTTGATGGCAATTTTTCATAGGTTAAATTCATTAACTGCTACAGGTGATGGTGAAATTGTTAAATTAAGATGCTTAAGAAAGCCTCCTGTTGAGAACAATGAAAGAAATTAATCTAACACAAGAATGAAAAGTCAACACAGGAGAAGCACCTGGAACAGCACAGCACAGGTCTCTAGACTTTCTTCTCCCAAGGGGAAGGATGTTTGTAAACACAGTGAAAACCAGCATCTTCAGAACTAGGACGTTTCCAAAGGTCTGCAACAGAGGTGCAATGTTCATTTAGAAAAGAGCTACATCTTGCTAAGACAGACAACTTTATGTTTCCAATGTTCTCACTTGGTTTCCCCTCTCTCAAGGAGCCTGGAGTCTGGGGACACAGTGTCTGGAGATGGTGACCTGTCTGTAACTGGACCTCAGCAGGCTTGTTGCTCCCCAAACCATATGCCCCGGGTCTTGTCCAATTGGGCTCCTGCATCTCCTAGAAAAGGTTCATTTTCCATGTTTGTCTTGCTTTGCCAATTGAGAGCTGACCTGTGGAAAGCCTGTGAAAATAGCCAGGCGTCAGTGCTTAACCTGATCTCTGTCTGAGATGCCACGCACAGGTCAGTCAGAAACTAGACAAGAAACTTCAAGGCAAAACCGAGGCATGAGATGCCCAGGGCTCTCACAGCTCTGCAGGCTCTCATGATGGCACAGGGGTGTCCCTGCAGACAGCATGTGGCAGAGCTGAGAGGGCCTGGTCCACCACCTGCATTGAAGTCCTGCAGCAGGAGGATGTGGGCACTGAGCAGAGCTGCGAGTGGCTGGCATCGAAGGAGCACCCAACAGGCAGAGAGACGTGTTCATCTAGGGCCATTAGATGGTGTCCAACTGGACTAACACACACTGAGCCACAGGACTTCAGAAGGAGAGCAGCCTTTACTAATCAGGCAGGATGTGTTAACAAAAGCAGGTTACAAGTAGAGAAGCAGCATCCCTGAGCCTGGGGACATGGATGTCATTTCCATGTCAAACTACTTAAATGGTTCACTGCTTAACGACAATGCACAAAACACACAAAGAAGCGGGAAAGCATGTCCCACAAACAGGAAGAGAAGCAGAGGATAGCAGTGTCCCTGGGAGGCTCGGACATTGGGCTGAATTAATCAGCTATTATAAATATAACCCAAGAGCTAATGGAACCCTGGCTAAAGAATTAAAGGAAACAAAAATATGCCTGCAAATTAGTTATCACAGTATTTAAAAATCATATAGGAAATTTGGAATTGAACATTTCAGTGACTGAATTGAGAAATGTTGTTAATGAGTCTCCAGATCTGTATTGGCAAGAGTCATCGAACTAAAGCAGAGTTCACTGAGATGATCCTGATGACAAAGGAAACAAAGGAAGAAAATGACAGAGACTCAGGAATCTGGGGAGGCCATCAAATGGTCCACCATGTGTAGGACTGGAGTGCAGAAGGGACAAGAAGAATATTTGAGGAGATGACAGCCAGGAAGTTCAACCAAGTCAGGTGCCATCATCTCAGAGGCCCACACCGAGACATGCCCAGCAGAGAAACCAGGGAAGTCCACACACAGCCTGTCCATAGTGGTCACAGAAGTCCTATTCATACACAAACCCCACACCCTTCCACATGTCAGTGGATGAGAACACCGTGGTGCTTCCAGAGAGTGGAGTATCAGTCGGTGCTAAAAAGAAATGAACCTGAGTCAGAAAAACAACAAAAGGAACAAAAAAGCACCCAGGAAATTTAAGTGCATAGATCAAAGTGAATGGAAAAAATGTAAAGGAAGCCAGTCTGGAAGGCTGCGTTGGGTGACTCCAGGTACATGGCTTTCTGGAAAAGGAAAGACTGGGGATCCAGGCCCTGAATGTCAGCCGGTGACCAGGTGCCAGACTATGACCCTCCCTGTCCCGGGAACATGGGGGCTGATGGGCCCTGGAGCTGGGCCCACAGCTGTCAGCCACATCCTCGAGATGATTTCAATGCCTTTCTACTTTTGTGTTGAATGCTGGTGTGAAATGATTTTAGTATTCATATTTGATATTACTGAAGGAACATTGTATTATGAAATTACCTAGGTTTAAGGTGAGCACCATTTTATCTATATGTAGATCTGATTACAATGATCAACTACTGAGTCAAATAAGAGAATCTCCTGCATGTGCGTGCACTTGCACACGTGTGTATGCACGCTTGTGCTGCGATTGAACACCGGTGGGTCATCTAAGATGTCCTCTCATTTTATCCTCCATGATGTCTGGCATGGAGTGTGGCTTGCTCTGCATGCCACACTGAATCCTCACAGCAATGCCACACAACAGCCACTGCTAATTCCTGGCTTGAGAATGTTGACTTGGAGACCTCGAAGGATGTGCACAAAGTCACCGAGCTAGTGAGGGATGTGAATGCAGAAAAGAAGGTGTCCGGGCTCTCATCTAGAGTCATGGTGCGCTGGTGTCTCCGTTGACTCCTGTGGCAAGTCCAGAGATGGAAGAGTGTGCATGTATGTGACAGTCTCTGTGGACAGGTGGTGCATATGCGCATGGTGCCTTTGTGCAGATGTGTGAACACATGCATGTATGTACACGTGTGTAGACACATGCATGTGTGCACATGTGTGCAAGCATGTACACACAGAATGTTTCTCTCCATTGCTCCTGTGATTTTTGTCAGGACATCTTGAATGTCGTGTGGATTTGGTGTTGATAAAATTTTAGCAGGAATGGCTAGTCGAGTGAATCTTCTCTTGTACCTGAGCCATTTTCCACTTTCCTGCCCTTGTGGATTCTCTGTTGTATCATTTTCCCCTAACTTTCATCTTGAACCAGTGCAAGGGGCATGGTTTCATGGATTGAGGTGCCTACCAGTGTGTGTCCTGAACTCGACTGTGCACCCTGGGAGTTGACCCTCTTCGCCACGCTCACACTCTTATAGGTAAAATAAATTTCAATCCAGAGAGCTTAGCCAAACCTGGGGCCTTCTGATTAGAGGCATTTCAGTGGGAAACAGTTTAGGACTCTGAGGCCTGGTCTCCTGAAATGTCCCTTTCATCCTGGCAGAGCGCCCTCTTCTCTGGCTCCTCAGACAGAGCCGCGCTACCTGACCTCAGGTTCTCCTCCACTTTGTCACTCCTGTCACATCTTAGGGTTGACTCATCAAAATAATAGTGCTGACTATTACCATATAGTGTAAATAACCGGTAGAAACACATAGTCCAAATAACGATCTTTTAAATTGACCTTTTTCTTAAATGTGATTCATTTTAAGAGGGACTTTTATAATTTCTGTAAGTTCACTGAATAGTTTATTTGACCACATCAGGATAAATAAGCTTCAAAATGAATGCCTTCAATAGAAATGGCTACTCCATTCGTGTCCCCTCTACACCATGGTGACACAAGAACGGGCTTTTGGAAACGCAGGCTTCATATTGTCACCTCATGCTGCTCTCTAGGACCCCATGATGCACCTGCAGGAGGGGACTTCTGCTCAGGTCTGGATTCCACAAGACACAGCTTCGCCCAGCCTAAGGCAGCAGTCTGTGTCAAGGTCAGGCCAAGGGCAAAGTGGCACGGCCAGCATGATGACACACGACCTCCGTGGGCCTCCACTGCCATCCTTCCTGTGTTGCCAATTTATGCCGATGCTTGTCTGACTCCCTTGCTGGGGGCCTCCCGGCTCTACCATTAAGACACCTCTGCATGAAGGGGCCTCATCCCTCCGTGTGTGTCCTCGCCAAGTGTGGTCAGGACTCTGGAGTGTATGGGTCCCTGGGCTTTGTACCCAAACAGGGACATGTTTCTTAGGGCCCCCCCAGCCCCGCAGAGGTTACAGTGAATCGGGGAGACAGGGTCGTCTCCTTGGTGAGCAGCTGTCAGGGCTCAGACCCTCTCTGGGTAGGTCTTCCAGGGTAGAGAGGCACTCGCCACCTGCAGGCAGACGTCTAGTCTAGAAAGGATATGTCTATGGAACCTAAGTCCCAGCAAACAGCTGTG
The DNA here is from genome assembly GCA_004363575.1 of Solenodon paradoxus. Classification (NCBI taxonomy): domain Eukaryota; kingdom Metazoa; phylum Chordata; class Mammalia; order Eulipotyphla; family Solenodontidae; genus Solenodon; species Solenodon paradoxus. The sequence continues at coordinate 94,331 of RJWH01000990.1, forward strand.
AAAGAGCCTCTCCTCTTCAAAGACATCAGCAGTTACCCCTTCAAGCATTTCTGTGTCTACGCAGCTCATCGTTAGTGAGCTTTCCAAGTGGAGATGGAATCGTTGAAAGTGAGTTATACTGCAACTTCCTAATCATTTTCTGAGCATCTAGAGCCTGGTGGGTGGATCAGCTGTGGAAACAGCCGGGCTGGGAAAGTGGCATCGGGTGATAGCCTCCTGGCAGCCCTACACACATGCCCCATCCCTCCTGGGTCTCATCACAGTGACAGGTCAAACCTGGCAAGAGCTTCGGGGATGACAATAGGTCAGGCTTGGATGACTACAGGCCCTGAGGTATGTGGCCACCCATGGCCCCAGGGCCAGGTCATGAGAGAGAGACTGCAGTTGGGACCTGCTTCCTGTGGCCAGGGGTGGGGGGAGGGTGGGGACAGGGGCAGCTGGGTGGTATGGGATCCTTTTTATACTGGAGTAGCTGCGGGGGTCACTTATGTGGTCAGAGCATTTGTCCAGAGCTTCCTGAGACAATCAGGACAGTGATGAGAGGCATGTCAGAATATGGATCTTGGTTTTCTGGAATCTGGCAAGTGTCATTTGTCGGCTCTTCTGCTCAAAGCTCTTGGTCATCTAGTCTCCTTGCACCATGCTCCCGCCGAACCTGTCTCTGGGTCATTCTGAGTGGACTGTGGGGTATCTGCTCCTCCAGCCTCACCTCCTCCAGCCCAGCTGCAGCTTCTCCCACAACCGGACTGCAGAACCCTTGGGGGCGCGAAGATCATGAGATGAGTTCTGCAGCTGTGTTTAGCTTCTGGCATGTAAATGCCTCATTTCAGTTGGCAATTGATTAGCAGAAAGCCTATTCGCCACCTCACTGGTCTCCTTCCCTGGGGGTTTGCATTTGGTTATTTCTTGTCTGCAGGTAATGCCTCTGTCAGCTTACAGGAAAGTCTTTTATCTTCAGCTACAGTGGGGATTTGTTGCTCAAGCCTGCTGTGTCCCCCAGCCCCTGACTTCGGAGTTAGGACTCTCTGCTAATCAGTTACCAGAAGTGAGCCAGCATGGCAGAGCAGGGAGGATTGTCCGGTGGGCCCCCGACCCTCATCTGGCGTGTGGACAAGTCTGGATGTGACACTCCGCAGACCGTGGGAGCCCGCTGCGCATTTCAGGCTGGGCCCATCACATGAGTCAACACAGTAAGGAGGATGGAGAGCTACATGTGAATGAACTTCCCCTTTGACCCCACCTCTTGATCTCCAGTGTGTCTAAATATCTCTGTGAGTGCTGTTCCTGTGCTGGCACTCTCGTAGCTAAGAACAGGTCTTTGTATGTGTTTGCATCCAATACACTGAGCCCCTGGCTGATACCTGGGTCTCCACCTGGACATGGCCCTGCCCAGTGGTGAGTTTTGCTCTTCTAGTTTCTCCAAGCACACAGATTTCTCTCTGAGGCATCCAGAAAGCTGAAGACGTCAAAATTCCTCATCCTCTCCATGGTTCCTAGGGATACCATCCTCAAATATATCAATGGAAGCACTTTTGAAGTCATTGTCACTGAATCACATCACCTGGTGTTTGAATGTTGGTAAATGTAACATGAGTCAAGCAAAGTGCAGTCTCCCGGTAATGAAGTTCCTGAGGACATGGTCGCACAGGAACATGCCTGTGAAGCGCCCCCAGGGCCCCTGGTCAACACCAGCTCTTGTCCACGAGGCCACGCCTGGGCCGTCTGCTATGTTGTGCCTGAACGAGGAGGACGCACCTCAGGAGCCTTTGGAAGATTCCACAGTTCCCTTAGGCACCTTTTGCTAATCAATGTGAGCAGAGTTTGAAGAAATCTGTTTGCTCTGCAACAACAGTAAGTTGTGTATCAACAGTGGCGACAGCAGTGATGAATGATGAGTCCAAGTTCTTGTGACGCGTGACAGTACCCCCATGTTTAGGAACATACAAGGGAATGTCATCCCACCTGGCCTGGCGGTAACTTTAGGAACTTAGCACTGAAAGAGGTTCCCAGAAGTGTTTCACCGTCATGCATTCTCCAGTCTTAGAATCAACGAGAAGAAAAGGAACTAGGTAGCCACACTATCACTGTATCGGTGTCGAGTTTTCAGTTCGTGTTTTAAAATAGCCCAGTCTGTAGTTTCATTGTGCAAAAAGCTTTGGCATGAGCGGCTTGGGTTTTGCTGTAGAACCTGAGGACTAGAACTGATGCCCGAAGAGAAAAATATGCTCCGGTGAGGAGAATGCACAAAGGCGGCGTGTCCTAGGTCTCACAGGAACCTGCTGTCCAGCCAACAGGCACGACCTTCATATGTCAGTGGCCTTCACTTGAAGCTCACATGTTAGGAAATTCCAGGTCAGACTACAGATTGCGGATGCTCTCAGAATGGTCCTGCCACCGCCCTGCAGAACTGACTTTCTATCAGTGATGCTGGATGAAGGCAGTGGGAAGGCCATGAAGCGTCCCCCAGGGTCACTCCATTCACTCTTCAGAGTGCGGCTGCCCTGGGCATCAGCAGACAGGCTCTGCGGGGTGGGGCTTCTGGGGCTGCAGCAGAAACTTTCTCATCACACAGACTGCTCCTCACCTCCCCGCCCTCCTGTGGTGAGCCGGCCTCATGCCCATCTCTGGCCAGTGACCAGTGGCAGAGAGGTTGTGTCATCAGGGTTCCTGTGGTGGAGGACGTGCCTCATGCCCAGCTCTCAACAGCAGCACAGAGGCCGGGATGGGGACAGTCACTGCTCTAAGGTCACCGTATCACACAGAGGAACCCAGGAGCCACTGGGATCAACCGTTGTGTTTGACGTGGACGCTGATGTCAATTGTCCACCGCTGCAGTGAGTGCAAATATTCTATTATCGATTCCATTTGCTTTGAAGGAGATCTGACTGCTTTTCTCAAAACCAAAACCATTCTTGTAAAAATATCTGACAAAACCGCATGTTAGAAAATTGCTGAAGAACTCCAGACCCTTGTTCTGAGCCGCGCTGGGAAGCCCTGCTCCCACTCACACCGCTCTCCGGGGGCGGTCATCTCACAGTCCTGTTACGCTGGGTTTCTCCAGCCACCATGTAAGGCCTTCACAGTTTGCCCAGTTATTGGTGAAAGTGAAGACTTCTCTAGACTACAGACATAAAGGGATACCCAAGCACCTTTTAATGCAAAACTTAGAATGACCTGTGCTCCAGTTCGAAATGGCTCCTGCAAGACATTGCTTAAATTCTGGTCAAAGTGATCCCCTGAAAAATCCTTTAGAAAGAAAAACACCAAACACTCATTTCTAGGTGAGGTGGCACGTCGGCCTCCTGCAGGCTCCAAGAGCGTGGTATTGTCACAAACTCGCCCTTCTATGACTTGGCATGATTTGTCCTAGAATTTCTACATGCCCTTTATTAACAGTCCTTAGAAAGTTAAAATAGACATTTATTTCTCTGTGTCAGTGCATTTAGCCACCCTGGGCCCAGTGAGGACAAGGGAGCTGGGGGGTCATCACACCCGAACCAGGCCCTGGGGGCGGAGCAGTCAGGGTCAGTCAGGACAGCGCCAGCAGAGCCCTGTCTGCCACGGTCTTCAGATGGCACACTCGCTGTCCACCACGGGAGGTCACAGGACCGCTGAGGTGTGAGGTCAGCATGTCCATCTGGTGCTGAGAGAGAGCTGGCAGGCCCGGCCGTGGGCAGTCCCTCATGGTCACCGTCCTCCATCCAGGAGGGCCCTCCCTCCCCAGCTCCCTTCTTAGATAATTTCCAGTTCAAGGTAAGGCTTATTTTATTCATTAAGAAAAAGAATATCTGTCTTTAATCAGAATAACTGATCAGGAGGTAGCAGAAAAAAATTTGAAGGACTTTTGAGTATTAAAATTTCAGCCAGTAGTAAAAGTTATCTTCAAGGAGCCTAGGCAAATATGTATTCATAAATGTATTCGTTCAACAAATATTTGTGACATTGATAATCTACAGAGAGCCAGAATGCTTCAAGGGACAAAGTGGTACTATGACTATATCTTGTCTTTTAAAATGAGTTGGAACCGGGAACACGGTCCCTTCCAGAAGCTTTACCAAAATAACCTTCCACCGCAGAGGAGGCTGCCCAGAGGCCTTTGAACTTGCCTGCGCCATCACTGCGCAGCCCCCTGGAACTGTGATGAGTTGTTATTTAGTGTAAGAATGCATTTGCTTCAGGACTCCACAAAATGGGAGCACAGAGCCAAAGATCTGAGTTGAGAAGCTCTCTCTCAGGGTGCAGAAAAGGCAATGAGTGTGGACACTGGAGCGGAGTCCTGAGCTGGAAGGACACCGCCCTCAGGAAGGACACTCTTCTCAGGAAAAACACCACCATTCTTAGGAAGGACACATTCTTAGAAATCCTGCTTGAGGTGTGACCACTGGCTGGATGGGGGCCCTGGACTTGAAGGGTTCTGCCCTGAGAAGAGGTGTGACTCATGTCCATGCAAACAGTAGGCAGCACGCTGAACTCTGCCTCCAGGACCTGAGTTTGCTGCCTGCCCTGCGGAGCCCCTGGGGGAGCCCGTGCACTCACATGGGGCACCAGTCCCACAGCAGCGAGTGCAGGGGCCTTGCATCGAGGGACCACGCCCTGTCATCTCCTGGTGTCTGTGCCTCTGGGCCCGCTCGAAGCGATGCCCGCAGCTTCCGTCCAGCTGCTGCCGAATCCCGAGAGTCTTCCCAGATGTCACAGAACCCAGGGTGGTCTTGGGTCCCCAACACAGGCGTAGTTTTTGGTTTCTTTCTTTCTCCTTTCAAGGTGGCACTGCATTCAAATCTGTTCATCCCCTCCTTTGACTGTCCTGAGTCCTGCTTGTGGCCGACAGTGCTGGGGTGTGAGGACAAAAGTGTCATTGAACCTACACATGCCTGAATCCACAGAGCTTGGGCTCAGCAGAAGTCAAGTTAATTGACTAAGAGGTAGAGACATTCACTTTCAATGTGTCCTCCTCTTGGTGTCTCCAAGGAGGAAAACAACTAGTTACAGAAGCCTCAGTAAAGGTCCTAACCTCTAAAGTGCAGTGTTCTAATTTCTGTTTACCATGGAAAAGCATGACTTAAACTGTGAGTTTAAATCTTAGGAGTGATTGTAAATCTCAGTACAGAGAGGAAGGTACTTTTGTAAAAATATTGTCTAGCTCTGTAAAAGGCTAAAATGGTTAGTATGTATTTTCATAACTAAATCTACCGAAGTATTCCAAGACTCCACCGCAAGAGAGACCAACAGACGTCACACACATACTAACGCCATCAAAGATGCTGGCACGCACTAGGTCCAGGGTCCAGGAATGGCCTGTAAGTGGAGAGGAACATACTGGGTACTGTAATTGATTTTCTAAAGCAGCTTCAACATTCTCGGAATAATGTGTCAGATGTGATGTTAGAGGTGTAACTGTAGTTTCAAAGGGATCATAACAGAGAAAGGGCAGCATTACCAGCCCTTTGGAATGAAAGCAGTTGCAATGACATGTTAGAATTTGAATTGTGAGCTGACTTCTACAATCTTATGTGGTTTTTCTGGGTGCTAACCAACCCCCAGTTTTTATTTTAAGATTACTTGGAACATGTGGATGGGTGAGGCTAGCTCCCATCTGTGCCCGAGAGGGTGCCTCTGCTGTCTGGGATCGCGACCGGCAGTATTTTCTCTTCTTATGGCAGCGTCTTCTGGGAGACTGAAGAAGCTGGAAACGGTGTGGTGGGCTAATCTCCATCACTGATGAGATTTTGAGGTGTTCACATCTGTTTCTCAATCCCACCTCCTGTCCGTTCATCATTACCCAGTGAGAGCATAGTCCTCGGGGTGCCAGCGACCTGTCTATGCTGTCGTGCTGGAGACTGACCGGGCTGGATCACCTGTGCGGTTGATTTTGCTGGAACTCCAGCTTTGGTTCCTAGACATTTGCCAGGTTGGGTCCTCCTTGCCTGGATGAAGTAAAATTTAGTGTACGCCACCGTTACTGCCTGGAGCATGACTTTCCAGGTGCGCCATCATCCTAGTCATGATGTGATTCCAATCACTGTGATTCAGACTTCATCCTGTGCCTGCCGCCCGAACTCTTGAACAGAAAGAACTGTGGTAAGAGATGGAAATTACTGAATAACAAAGCATGGCAAATATCTAATTTAGTGATTTAAAAAAAAAATAGCATCCTGAGTCTGGCAGAAGAAGGGTTTGGGATCAACCTTTTGGATTCTTTAAGCTGGATCTCCCCGGAAAGGCTAATCAAAAATGTACTTCTTTAATATTAAGAGGAGGCTCGAAACAGGATCCACCTCCTGAAACTTACAGGCTCAATGGCTTGAAGAAGACTCTCTCATTGGTGGAGCATGCATTGCTCATGACACACAGCATAGATTTTGTAATTCACCTACACTGAGAGCAGCAGGCAAGTTACCCACATGGCTCAGTAAACATCAAAATGAGAGCACATGAGTGTAAGTAGCACTGAGATCCAGAAGCAGTTCTTATGCATGCCTTCTAGAAAGGCCCTCCAACACCATCAGGCTAACCATCAGCTGACTGTTTTCATCATTCATAGACTTCACTTCGGTTTTCACTTCATCTGTGGATTCTTCCACATTCTCTACAGGTCCTGCATACTAGGTCTCCTTCCTCTCCACTCTGTTTTCTCTTCCTCACTGCACTGGACAGAACCCAGACACGTGAAGAGCAAGCTCTGTCTCATTTCTGTCTCCTGCAGAAAGCATGTAATAGCTCATCATTATGTCATCTTTGCCGTCTTTTTTAAATGATTTCAGAGTAAGAACATTCCTCTCTATTCCACATTGGCTAATAGTTTTTATTTTGTTGTCATAAAAGGTGTTGAATTTATCACAAGCCTCATCTGTGGACACCATCTGCACCCCTTCTGTGGCTGATGCATCTAATCACATTTGTTCCCGATTGCTAACCCACTTCATAGTTATAGATGGAACCTCACCTAAGGGTGGTATCTTGTCATGCTACAATTCTCTGATTGCATGTTGTGAGATTTTGTACTTTATGTTGACAAGGAAGATTCATCTGTAATTTTCCTTTCTTGTAATACTCCTAAGTTTTATATCAAAATGATGCTCATCTCATTAAAGAAGGGGGAAGTCGTTCTATTTATTTATTTATTTTTTTAAATTTACATTTCTTCTCTTAAGTTTTTGGAAATGCTCACTGTGAAACACCTGGGCTCAGATTCTTGCATTGGGTTTGGTAATTTTCAAGAAATATATCCTTGTATCTAAATTGTCAAATTTCTTTTTTCTTTTTTATTTATTCACTTTATTTTCTTAATATTAATTTGCACTTCTTTTTCCTTATTGTGAAGATAGGTACTTAGTTCACTGACTCTCAGTCATTTCCATTTCCTAACTGTATATTTTAAAGCTATAACTCTCTCATGCAGTATAAAGAATGTATCTCCGAAAATTCGATATATTATTCCTTCGTTATCATTTCATTATGAAGAATTCCTCATTTTCTTTTCAATTTATTTCTTGACTTGCATTTTATTTTAAAATGCATTGCTTGTATTTCTGAGAAGCTGGAGATATGCTAGGCATTTTTTTGTACTAATTAGTTACATCACGTTTCAATGACATCATTTGAATGATTTAATTTCTGTGCAATTTGTTCAGGTGTATTGATGATCTGACAAACTCTATTTTTATAGATTTTCTCTGGACAGGCAAACAATGTGTGAACTCTCGTTGCCAACTGCAGTGTTGCATGCATATCATGTTAGGTTAAATGTCATTCTCTTGTGACATACTGAGTGGGTCTGAAGGATGGAGAGTGATAGTGATTCTGTCCAACTTTTCAAGGGAAGCTGTGAACCTAGAGCTTTGCTACTTAATGTCGACAAAGTTAAGTCTTCATGTGCAAATCCATGTTTGAATATTGAATCATAAAATTAATGTTATTTAAAATTCATTTTTAGAGCATTGCTTTATTTAGTTGAAGAGCTATCTGCATTCTTATTTATTTATTTGGTTTTCCTAGAAGATATTGTTGTCCTAAGTCATGACATATTTTCTTCTTGGAAACTTAAGTTTGTTGAAAGCGAAATGCTAAATCTTGTTTAATATTCCCGGAGTCAGAATGTAAAACACTCTGACCCACAAGCTCTGGCTCAGCCCTGCTAGAAGTGATGGGGCTCTAAAGGTTGACAATCGGATGAGGACACGTTTTCAGGACCAGACCAGTTGTCACCAGGAGCGGGCTTTGCTGGTTAATCGGGTCTGATCTTTCACACCTACACATGACTCTGTGGGGCTCAGTCACACTGGTGGCCTAGTGCTGGGAGTTCATTTCAACTAGCTAGTGCGTGTGTTGATACGACCTAGTTTGGGATTTAAATGGGCTTTAAATGTGTTGAGGTTTGTCCTAAACCAGTGTCCATGTAAGAACTACCAGGAGTGCCCAAATGTTCAGTATTTCTTACACAGTCTTCTTTCTTTCTAAGTGCCTTGTCTTTGAAAGTCAGGAGCGAGAATGAATGAAAGATGCTCTCATTAGAGCATTCTAAACAATCCCTGATAAACAGACATCAGGCTGAAGCCAGTGCTGATGCCCTCCACAAATAAATGATTGCTACTTCAGGGCAGAAAGCAGAGAGATGAGGGGCCAAACTCCTGGGTGTGCACATTCACAAGACCGTGGAGTCAGAGATTGATTTTCACTCTCACTCCTTGGAGCCAGCCCTGTTCCTACAGGGCCACTGGTTCTGTATTTGGGAGCTGCTCTCAGATTGACAAGATGGGGGTGATTATAAAGAGGACGGACACACCCGGGAGGTAGTTTGGGGATATTCTTATTTTACTTTTTCTGCATTTTGTGACTGTGTACCTTGTTTCACACCGGTTCCCATCTTATCTTACTGTGAAAACCTTTCCCTCTGCTTTGTCCCAAGCGAGCCGGCATTTCTGAGAAGGATGCCAGGGTTTCATCGAGGAAGGAAGCCCTCATTTACAGATGCCAGGACAGAGTGACCATCCCCTCTGAAGGGTTCTTTTGAATGTCCATCGTAGACTTGGCCACACTTTACCTGCTCAGCCTTTATTCTGGAGAAGCTGTAACTGAAACCTCTCCTACGTATGTCAAAAAAAGTGAATTAAGGGAATGTTCTTTAGAATTCTTTATAATGTGACTAAAGTTCCTGCTTAAAATATTAAATCACTTTGCTTTTCTCTTTCTCATAAGGTAAAAGTCATAAAGAAAAAGCAAGCATATCTTTTTAAACTAGGAAACAATCCAGTATGGTTATTGTATTTTCAAAACCAATTTTTATATTAGAGCACAGTTTCCAGGCTCAGCAGCATAAGCAGTGTGGGGAATCCTTATCTTTTTCATCGTCTTCCTTAAACAGTCTATAATTAGGTAGATTGCAAGAGTTATTGGAGAAACAGATTTATTTTAGATTTAAATGTCTCATCTTTGACACTCAGGTGTGCCCAAGTTAATTTTAACTACAGACGCTCTATGGCTTTGAATTCTTTATTTTACATTAAAGTTGCACAAGGCTAGATGATATGATAATAATATTTAATTGATTTTTTTCAACAGCCTTTTTAAAAAATCTAGGTATCAAATTACTTTTTATGATACTTTGGATTGTTTTACTAGATTAAAATAGTAAGTATTGTGTACTTAATTTTTTTCATTCTTTTGAACATATTTTAAATGAATTGCACAATGAAAATTAACATTTGCAATATTGCAGTACATATTTTAAATTATGTTAAAATATATGTAATTCGCCATTTCAAACCTTTTGTTTTTTTGTTAAGAGAAAGGAAGGAGACAGGAATGAAGGCAAGTTGGCAGGCAGGCAGGCAGGCAGAAGAGGAAGACACATTTGTTATTTATCTACTTGCTCATTTTGGTTGTTTTCCTGGCCCTGGGTCTCAAACTCAGGTCCTTGGGCTGTGAGTGGATGGCGCCCCAGCCACAGACTCAACGCCTGCGCTACCAGGGTGTACCATTTCAATCATTTTTAGGTGTACAGTTTAGAAGCCTTAAGTCTACTCACAGTGCTGTGCAATCACTACTATCCATCTCACCACTTTTTCATCGTATCAAACAGAAATTGTATTTGTTCATAACTGTCCACACGCCTTGCTGCCTGGTAACCTCTGTTCCTATCTATGAATTTGCCTATTTTAGATAACTCAGTGGAATGCTACCACATTAGTCCTTTTATGTCTGGCTTATTTCACTCGGCACATTTCCAAGGCTCATCCAGGGTGCGGCAGGTGCCAGAACTCCTCATCAGGCTGAGCCACATTCCATCGTGGGAACCTTGCCCGTTGTTCATCCTCCATCTGCTGATGGACATGCAGGCTCCTCGCACCTTTGGGCTGTTTGGAAAATGCTGCGGTGGCCTTGGTGAACAGCGGTGTGTGGGCCCTGCTCTGGACCAGTTGTCTGGGTCTGTCTCCCATCGGGTCGCTGATGATCATGGCAGGTGTGTAGAAGGAGGAACCACCTCAACTGCCTGCAATTATGCTTTCCACTGCAGCGTGTGAAGCTTCTGGTTCCCCACGTCCTGGCCAACACTTGCTATTTTATGTCTTTTTTGATAACAGCCATCCTTAGAGGTGCCAAGTGGAAGCTCATACTGAACCCAATTTGCATTTCTTAATGGCTGGTGGCTTCGAACATCTCTCCATGCACTTGCTCATCATTGATTTATATTTGGGGAAAAGTCTACTCAAGTCCTTTGTCCATTTTGAGTTTTTGCTTTGCCCTGTAATATACCGAAGACAGCTCAGTTCTAGACTAGGAGCAGGAGCCCAAGAGCCTTGTCTCCTAGACTTGGTGGAAACACTCATTTAGACCACCTCCCGCCTCCTGGACTCCCCACAGACAGAAAAGCCTCAGTCTGGATTAGGCGCTGTGACCAGATTCTGTTAGGGACATCCAACGGCCTCTTACTATGGGCGCTTGGGCACCTGAACCCCAAATTCACTGTCCTGAATTATTGTACAAATGATTTATGTTCTGTGAATTTAGCAGGGAGATGAAATCTTAAAGATATCTGCACACATGAAAACTCCCCGGCTAGTGTTGGATTCAGCAGTGAAGACCCTGAACTTTCCCTGAGATCAGGACAAGGGAATGTGCTTACTTTTCACCACTTCTACTCAGCCCAGTACTGAGGTTCAAGCTGGAACTTTTGCACAGCAGCAAGTATTCAAAGACATCTGCATTTAAAATTATATTCCTTCATAGATGACACAATCTTGTCTGTAGAAAATCCTAAAGATCTCATGTACACACATACACACACACATACATATCTCATAAACAAATTTGGTGTAGTGTCCAGATATAAAATTAGCACATAGATGACCCTCTGGTTCAGCAGCTAAGGTGCAGGTCATGTGAAGCCCAAGGGCTTAGGTTTGAGACCCAGGGTCAGAACAAGAAAAATAAATACATAAATAAATACACACACATCAGTTGAATTTTTGTACAGAAACAATTACCAATCCAAGAAGGAAATTAAAGAATAATTCTGTTTATAGTAGCATAAAAAAGAATCAAACAATTAGGAATAAATTTGACTACAAATGCCAAAGATTTGTACACAGTATAATACAAAACATTGCTGAAAGAAATTAAAATAATTATATACATGCAAAGATATCAAGTGGATGGGCAATAGGCAGTCCAGGGCTCAACATGGGCACATCATGGGAACTGAGAAAAGGACACGTCACTGTGAAAATAGCAATGTGTTCTACTTCTTTGTGCTTCATAAAGAAAATAGGGTGAGAGAATATCAGTGCTTTAAGTACAAGTGTGCACGCCCGACACAGTGAATGTTTTAATACATATTCATGCAGCAAAATGAAGAAATGATTCTATTCACATGGAATCCTTGTAATGAAAATACCAGAAAGTTGTTTTCAGACTGACTCGTATTTTGTTTAAAGAGTGAGGGCAGAAATAAGAGGATTCTTACCGTCTTTACATTCTTCAAACACAAACAATTTGTCTGATTCAAGTGAGTAGCAAAAGTTGGTAAGCCTACCATCACTGTGTGACCCCATTACAATGTCATCCAACATGAAACAAGCATAAGAGCTCATGATAATGTGGGGACATAGACTTAAAATTGAAAAATCTTCGCCTAATTGATAATACATATGTACAAATATTATGAAAAGCATCAATATCTCAGAGCTCTGTGTCTTATATGCTCTCTCACCAACTTACCCCAATGGCTCATTTTCCCTATTAATTTTATTAATGTACTATAAGCGAAGAAGATTCTTGGAAGGTAGTTCCTACTAGAATATATTTTTCCCTTAAAAAAAAAAACATTATTTATTCTCACTCTCTATATGCACTTTTAAGGAATGCAAATTGCACAGTTAGATGCATTTTGTTGTTCAAATGGAAATTCTATATGCCAAAATCTCAGCTCCAGAGTGCCAACTGGGAGAAGTCAGTCTCAGACCCTGTGCAGGGCATACTGATTTTAGGGGTTTTTTATTTTTTCTTAAATCCTTCCTACTTGAAGACTTAAAGTATCACTCTTCTGGCAAGCAGTTTTTTCCTAAGATGCTTTTGATTTCTGGCTAAGAGCAGAGAGAGATGGATTGAGATTAGATAGTTAGGCAGATTCCCTGAGCATTGAGCTGTCATTTACCACTGATTTCCTTTTAGATCACAAGACAAAAATGAAACACTGAGAGAATATGGCACAAAGAGCTACTTAAATGAGCCTCTAGTACAAGTCAGGACATCTCCTTATGAATATATCAATGTGTTGTTTTTTTTTTCAAATGCTATAGAATAATAAGATTGGAAATCTTTCCACTTTTTGTCAAAATAATTTATATAGTGCTGCTACAGTAAGTCAAATATTTTATAATTATATTGCGATGGCTAACATTTGTTGACTATATACTTACGCTAGGCTCTGCTAAAAGTTTGTCTTATCACACTTAATCTTTACAAATACTCTATACGATTTGTAATTGTATTATGCCCATCTCATCAATGAATTTGCTAAGTCACATGATCACACAGCTACAAGGTCATGGATTGGAATGCAGATAATCTTCATGTAAAATACCGGATCTTAATCATTAGACCACATGTTGCATTAATTGACCACACGCATAAGGGTGGGGGCTTGTGTCAACACCAAACTAAGTAATACTCTCTTAGAACCTATAAAAAGCATAATTATTTAGAGTAGAAGGGTTTAAAATGATAATTTATTGCCATTTAGGTTACTTAAAATGTAATTATATAATTTAAAAGAGATAAGTTTATACAGTTATTGAAAATTATTATTTAGTAAATAAGACATATTGATGAGTGTTATTTTAACACAAATTGAATTGAAACACATGTTTGCATTCATTCTTTAGCATTGTAGGAAATTTCATCCAAATAAGATAAAATAAGATAATTCTATCTAGCTAATAAGATCATTCTATCCATAAAATTCTAATTTGATACATATTGGAAAAAGAATATGTTTTGAAAATAAGTTACTTCAAGGTATTGTCTTTAAAATAAAATTGTTCTGTCATTTTACTCTTTAAGTTAAATTATTTCAAGTAGTTCTATTTTACAAGATCCACCTGATATAGTTGCCCTTTGAAGTAGTGCTGTTTAGTTTTAGTCTGAAATTTTACATGAAAATTCAGATGAAAAGTAGAAATTTTGCAAGAAACATTAATGTTTTAAAAAATTAGAAATTCAGTATCAGAGTTTAAAAAGGAAACAAGCAGTAGAAGGCTGAGTGTCCTTGGTGACACATCCCCTCTTATTGTATAACTTTGCATCTCATTATTCTAGAGTCAAAATTGTAACTCCAGGGAAGGCGGCATTACTCAAGACAGCAAAAGTCTGCTCAGAGATTTTTAAAGGGAGCCAGAATGAACTCCAGTCAAATGTGTACTAAGGCTCTCAACTTAACATATATGATAATGGGCGGCCAAATGAAGCAAGGGTCGCCTGACCGAGAATGTGGACTCTTCCCTTGTCCCCAGCAGTTGGGCGGGCTTCCAGTCTCACTGTCCTCTCTACAAAATGGGACAGAAAAATGTCACCATTGTACAGAGTATACAATAGTTGATGTTCACGTTTTTTAGGTGGTAGTTGAAGTCTGTGCTTGGAGTATTAGCTTAATGATTAGCTTTTTAACCAGCAGTACAATCTTAGTAACCCACAATTCCATTCACCTTTCTGCCAGGCATTTGCCTCTGCCCTAGAAAACCTACCACACAGATGCATTTGTTCCACAGTGTCATCTGAAATGCTGTGACATTAACGCAGCAGGAGGTTTTACAAATGAGGCTCTCTTACATCTTTGGTGAAAGTCATCAAACATTTGTGCCCTCACACATGCTTTAAATTACTTATGCAATGTATGCCTTCGAATGTCAGTCCTGGGGACAGTCAGCCTGGTCACCTGCCCGATGGAGTTTAATAGCCGCATGGAGATGAGCATTGGAAGATGGCCACGTGTTACATGCCGGGCTAGCCCCCCGGAGGATGGAGGGGGTAGAGAGAGATGTTAACAGAGAAAGTCTACTGAGATTGGAGGACAGTCCTCTGAGGAAATGACATCTAGACCCAACCTGAGGGTGAGTGAAGACTGTTGACAAGGCAGGGATGTGCCAGGCTTGACCTGGGGACTTCAGGCAGTAATGGAGGTCAGGATTTATTCTGTCAGAGCATAGATACGGCCAGCCTCAGAGGCCTTTAGATTGAGTTAAAAAAAACATAAGATATTCTCCAAATCACATTAAGAAACTGTTGACAGGCTGGAAAGAAAGTGCTTGGATTTTTCGGTATAAAAAGCCCGGCCGTTGTGTGGAATTGACTGGAGGGGCATCAACCTGAGGCCGAGACAGTTGCCAGATAAAAGTGACAAAGTCTTGGGTGATTAGTGTGAGGTGCTGACACCACAGGGGGAGAGGTAGAAGGGAGAGGAGGGTTGGGCAGAATAAATAGAATCTGCAGGAAGAATAAATGTATGATGGCTCATGATAGAGAGCTCAACAAGGGTGTCAATTCCAAATATACCAAATACCCTTCCTCCTCCTCTCAGAGTAGAGTTGCCAACCTCGTCTTGCCTTCCTTTCCACCAATTTTGGTTCATGATCCTCCCCCGTTCCTTCAGGAGGTTTTCCGATGCCACCTCCCCCATGACATTTGCCCCCATGGAAGGACGTCCTTCAAGCCCTCTCAGTCTCCGTGTCCATGTGAACACCGTGCGGCCATATGTCTAAGCACCCTGTCCATTTTCTAGTCACTCAAGGGCATAGCTTTTTCCTGGCCACAGGAAACAGCAGGCCACATTACTTGGTGTTCAACAGATGTCTCGTCAGTCATTTTTGTTGACAGGTTAGAAAAAGAGTGGCTCTGACAGCAGTCCCAAGTCTGCATGTTGTAGGATGTCATTAGCTCCCAAGAACTGCCCTTAACCTGGACCTAACCATTCAGTCTGGGCCACTTTGAGCACATCTGCTCTCAAAGGCATTGTTTCAAAACCTCTAATGACTGCTGTGCCTGCAGCCTCCCAACACGATTCTCATTCTCTCCCTGGGGTCACCTCTGTGGTCACTAATGAGACTGCGTTGTTTTAATACTAGAAAATCTACTTTTCTTTTTATCTTCAAAGATATCTGCTCAGATTCCTCAGGGAGGTTTTCTGCTCAGATTCCTCAGGGAGGTTTTCTGCTTTCCAGGACACTTTCTCCCCACCCTCGGGTCCTTCTCTCTCGACCCCTCCCTGACTGCATGGAGCCTGCACCCTCATGACTGTCCATGCAGACTCTCCATCCTCCATCCCGGCCTTGGTCTCTGGCACCCACCCACATCCTTCCTTGGGACTGTCTGCCTCATTGGGGCATCGTAGCACATCTCTGGGGAACCCCTTGCTGGTTAATTACCTGTCACAACCATGCCATGCACCCCAGCAGGTGGGCACTTCTGGGGAATCCTAGGGGGCTTACACCCTAGTGTCCTTGTGTGGTATGGTTCTTGCCTAGGCATTTAATTTCATGGCTCAGTGACCTAGAAAGATAATGGAGAAATATCCAATGGTCGATTAATATAGAACTCACTTGGGTTCATGTTTGCAACAGAAAACGCTACTTTCCTCACCGCCATCGGTCCTCTAGTCACAGGGCCCCCAGATTCTCGTTGGCACATGGCCCAGGTAGAGACGACATGTATGGCGGCAGTGAAGAAGTGTCTGTGCACTCACCTGTGTGCATCAAATCACTGTTACCCTAATGGCACAGATGATGGCGGTGGAGCAGAGGCCTTGGAGGCACCTAGGTTATGAGGGTGGAACCATCGTGAGGGGTTAGAAGGCAAGGAGCACATGCCAAATGGGTGGGGGCTTGCAGGTGAGCCTAACCAGGTGAGATCTGACCAAGTGAGGTTTTCCCAGGTGGGAGCCAATCAGGTGAGCCTCCTGTGGTTAATAAACCATCCATTAAACAGCCCCGCGGACAACAGTGTACAGGGTGGGTGAGCCATCAGGGTCCGAACCTCAGGGACAGGCACTGGCCTTTCTCACTCACTGCAAAAGCGGGCATGTAGGAGAGGGTTCCAAGTCAGCATACAAGCAGGGGGCTGGTAGGTCTGGCAGAGACCACTGAGCAATCGCCACCTACAGGCCAGCTCTGGAGGACAGGGTGGTGCCTGGCCAAACCTCTGCCATCAACTTTAGAAAGAGCATCCCCACTAGACTCCAAGCACTGTCGTTTCCATGAATTCTGAGCACGTCTCCTTTCCTTCGATATTCCTACTGGCACTTTTGTCCATTAGTGACCCAGACAGTTGACAGAGAGCCTGTGTACATGGGAATATACACACCCGCTGTGTGTGCAGTGAAGGCTTGTGCCGCCGTTTCTTGCGTCTGGCCTACTTTCATGCTGTTTTGAACTGGACTGCAAATTCTCAGAAACATCGCCCTTTCTTGTTTCATGTCGCTAATGCTTGCATTTCTGCTGGAAGACAACCACGGCGTTGCTCAGAAGGCAGGTCCCTGGCGATCTCTCTCTCAGCTTCTATTTGGGCAAGCACCCTCACCTTCGGTCCACAGCACACTTCCTGGGGAATGTTCTTGGTAGAGCTAGAAGGCTTCTTACTTTGAGTCCAGCGATTCCATTCTGCTCTCTCTGGTCCCCAAAGTTTCGCTGAGAAGTTGCTAACAGCCTGCTGGAGTCCCATGTATGCAGTGAATCTTTTTCCTCCTGCTGTTTTCAAAATTCTCTGTCTTTGATTATTGAATCTTGTTTATAATAAGTCTCAGTGAACATCTCTCAGGAGTCAAGCTGTTTAGAGACATCAGAGCCTTGTGGACTTCTCAGATTTGGAGTTTTCAGCCTTTCTTTCATGACATTTCGATTGCAGGAAGTTAATCCTAACATCTGGGTTTGGGTGTGCATTGCCGTGATATGTAATGCTTTAACTTTACCACTGACAGTCCAGTTCTGTCCTTTGCCACCTAAGGACCCCTTTACCTGATTACCCACCCTTCCCCTTCCCTTCTGGTGGCTCTGATGTCCAGTCTGAATTTAATAAGTGCATCTCCAAGGAGTATGTGTTTGGAATTCTTTCTAAAATTCTTTCTAAAATGTTTGTGGTTTCTGGTCTTACACCCAAGTCTCTAATCTATTTTGAATTAATTTTCGTGTCTGGTGTTAGAGAGTATCCAGGATCATTCTTTTGCATGTGGCTATCCAGTTTCCTCGACTCCATTTGTTGAAATGCTTTCCTTTCTCCATCATATGCTGTTGGATCTTTGTTGTAAATTAACTGATTCTAAGAACAAAATTCCCCCTTTAAGGAATGGGTAACTTATAAAGGTTTTCTAACAATAATTGTAAATTTTTAAAAAATAAAGTCACACCCTAGGCTGATACCCACTTAGCTATACTGAAGTCATCTTTAGAACTTTGAGTATATAAAAGAAATTCCATTCCCAAGCTTTTAAAACTTGGGATAGAATGGCAAAATCTAAGGAAAGAAAACCCTCCATGCGATTTCTTTAACAGTCTGCAATGATAAAAAGCAGAAAAAGATATATCCCAAATAATAAGATTTAATCCCACTAGACATCATCTCCTTGTTTCTGCTTTGCACTTTGTGACTTCAATTTTGAAATATATCTGTGGTGCTGAGCATACTTCTAACTACGTTTTAAACATTTTGATAGGAAAAAGAAAGAAAACAATCACAATAGTAAATAGAATGTTTTGATTGTGATGTGATGTTGGCTTCTGACTTGGGGCAGACAATCAATCTGTCCTGTAGTTCAGTGTTCAAATCCAATCACTCCCCATCATTGGAGACTCCATCACTCTACCCTAGGGGCAGAAATTCCAAGAGCTGAGGGAGGACATTATGTTTAAACCTGCCTAAGTTTTGAGGGATCCAAAACTCCCAGGGGATTTGGCTTTGGCCCAGTAATGCCTTAACAAAAATGCTTTCACTCTGGAATGCAGTAGCAAAGGGTATGATCTTGGAGACACTCTGCTAGCATCACGTTTAGCCCTGTGTGCTGAGCTGCTGATCTATATTTAAACCGAACTTGCCTGCGGAGCCCTGGTCTCCTGCTTGGTTGCCATGGTGACCAGCAGTGCAGGAGGAGGAGACCAGGGTCTCCATCTAAGCAGACTGTCCATAGGGGCTGCTCCCAGCCACAGCCCCTTTCTGTCTCTGCCTTTGAAGGTTAGGGTAGCAAGGGGAGTGCTCCTACTGTGCATTTGCAGATCTTATTCTCATGACATAAAAAATAGATTTGTGGTTTTGTCAGAGAAATCATTGTAATGATGCCAAAATATAAGGTACAAAAAGAGACCGGATATTTATATTCTGCAAAGTGTTCTACGAATTTCACTATTTTTATTTTGGGTTTTAAAGCAGTGATCCCCAGGGGGCGCTTGGCAATGGCTGTGTTTCTGGTCCTCACAACATGGTAATTGCTACTGGCATCAGTGGAGGAGCAGGGAACCCACCCACCTGCAAGGTATGAATCCTTCCTGCAAGGTTATTGACTCGATGCCCCTGGGGCTGAGTTGGTGAGCCTGGTTTTCAAACAGCTGTGGTTCTTTTTAAAGTGATACTGCACTGTGACTCACCACCGCTGGCAAAGTGACAAGTCTGAGGAAGGCCTGATAGGGTACTTCTTGTGGGGAGTGGGCTGAAGAAAGCCTAATAGTTAGGCATCTTTCTAGTACATTACTGTTTAGGTTACACATCATTTAAAGAAGTAGTTCCACGTTAAAAATATTTGAGTCTTTCTCTACTATTTCTTTCACTAATCCCACGTATCTAAGTCACTTAGTCTTAGAAGTTGTTTTTTCTTCCACAATTACCCAGCCTAGAGGATAGAGAGATGGTGAAGATTTGTAGTGCCCACCCTGATTTCTGGAAACAGAAATCTGGAAACAGAAGGCAGGTATATGCAGTATTAGGAGCCCTGCTCATTCTACGCAGGGACTGCCTTTTGGAAGACAGAGTCTTGGTCCCTAGAGAGTTGATTTTATGTTGTAGTTACTTCAGTGTCAGCAACAGACAAAGGAACAATTACATCTAAACTATGATATCCTAGCCAAGCTCATAGCCGGGGGTTCTGCAAGGGAACATGGGCCCTGAAGTAAGAAAACACTCAGTGAGAAATGCCAGCATTGTGGCCACAGGCCCTGCCCACCCTCCGTCCTTGTTCCTGGCCATGGTTCTTAAGATTCATCTTTGGGAACATCAGACCCTTTCTTTTTCCTAAAATAGAGTCGATAACAGCATTTAGGAGTTGAAAGCACATACCACAGATACAAAGATGAGCAACTTTATTATTTCTTAAGCCCATTAAGGCAGAACAGAGAAAAGGCACAACCTGGAGACAGAGATTTACCTACTCTAGCACCTGGATCCAGCAGTACCTGAATCCCAGGTAGGGGTATTAGATATTTCAGCTAATACAAATACATTCATCTTTTCTTTGTAAGTCAGCTTGACTTCAGTCTCGGCTGCTCATAAGCAAAAGTACTAAAAATAAAAGGAAGGAAACTTGGAAATATGAAATAACTGAAATCAGAAGATATTTCTGTCGCAGAATGTGATGCACTTATTTCTTTCATTTTCCCTTTCATAGGGAGACTTAATTTTAAAGTGATGCTTCAACAAATTTAGTTAATTTGTTTCTCATCTGACACTTATTTTTTCCTAATGGATGAGTTACATCGTGAAAGATTGAGTTTGGTTCCATGGAGAGTTGGTTTTCTTTGTTTTTCATATCACAAAATAGCCTTTCAATGAATAAAAGAACATTTCCTTTCAATATTATCCATTGTGTAGTGAAAATGATTGACTCACTAAACACTAACCATGAGACAAGCTAATCTTGTTGATTCAACTAAAGTGTCCCTGCCAGGGAGAAATCTTTTCAGCTCCTGAAGCTAATTCACAAAACATTTGTGATAATCATGACTGGAGAGTGTGAGTACAGATAAGATTCTTTATGTCTCTTATTGAGTAATGATTTGAGAACTAAGAAAGAGGAGGTCATTCCATCAAAAAAGCTAATTTGAACTCTAAGCAATATTTTAAAACAAAGTGTGCTTAACATTTCTGGGTGGAGAGACTCTGCAGCCTCTCTGGACTTCGCTGAGCAGTTGTTAGTCGTGGATCTATTGCCAGTAAAATGAATATCCTCAGTATCTGAGAAATTTAATATCAAAATCGGAAGTTTAGCATATGTTTTATGTGGTATAATTTATTGATATTTTCACATTATCAGGAAAACCAGAGTGAGTCAGTGATGCCAAATTTGGGGCAAATTCCAATTTGAACACAAGCGCTGTTATTGTCATCTTTACAGAGCCCATCCTCTAACTGGTCTGCCCACTAAAATCCCTTGGGGATTAAAAAGCTCATGGCAATTGAGGTCTATGGTATGGGACGCCTGCCTGCACACACAGGGAGTGGAACATCCATCTGGTGATTCGAATGTGAGGAGATTGAGATCAGCCGAGTAAGACAATACTTTAGTTGCTTTAAATATTCATATGGATATCAGGTATTAAGAAATTATTTGGGTCCAGTAGGCCTGCAGTCCTGGACCTGCACTCTGATCTTCCTGGCGATGTGGGGCTGCCTGTGTGGGCACTACATCTGAGAAGCTGGACGCTGGGGCACTGCCTATGCATCTAGATAACCGTGAATAAGGGACTTTTCTCTTGCCACCCGGGACCGTCTGGATTTAAGAGTGGCTCTCTCTTGTAATGTGGACATTTGTGGTATTCAAATCTGGTCTCTGGACAGCCTATTTCAGTGAGACATGAGAGTGCTGCTGGCGCTGCTTTGCGGGACATGGGAAAAAGTCATTTCCCAACTGGGGTGTTGGCCATGTGTTGGGGACTGGGGGCTGCGGGCTGCGGGCTGTGGACTGTGGACTGTGGGCCATGGACTGTGGACTGTGGACTATGAACCAGCCTTTGGGCTATAGATTAAGAACCAGTCTGTGGACTGTGGATGGTGGGCCATGGGCTGTGGGCTGGGCTGTGGTCAATTCAGGAAGGTTATCTCTTCAGCTGGAACTGGAAATGGATTGTCTTTCCACCTCTGCCCATTACCTCTCTCATTACCTCTTCTGCAAATAGATGCAAACTGCACACACCCTCCTATGCCAGGGTACAAACGCCAAGGACCACTCACTCTCCAGCCTCTGAAACCGAACTTCCAATCTAAAGGACAGATCATGATGTGCAGACAGTGTTATATTCTCAGTAGCTAAATGATCTCTGCAGAAGGACTGGAATTTCTGGTGAATTTTGATGAGTTAGGAGAGTAAGGGTGGAGCCTTCTGAGGGGTCTGCAGAAAAAATACAAGTGTGCACTGCAGTTAGAAGGGCCTCTTCTTTGCCAGGTGAGACATCTGAGTGAAATGAGAGCTGAAGACAGGAGGAAAGTCCAGTCAGAGGGGACGTGACTAGTAGGGAGAATTGTTTTTTAAGGTAGTTGGACATCAGCTAACTGGAGGGAATTTTAATGCTACTAAATATCAGTTTGTTACTCTTACATGTTGTGTATTAAATAAGAATTTAACCTTAGTTTCATCAGTGCCATGGGACCTGGAACCCAACCCTGTCTTTTCACAGTCTCTAGAACTTGCTCATGATCCTGGGGCATTTTGCCATATATTCTAAACTTTTGGGGTGCACATGATGTTTGCAGGGGACGCTTCGCTACCCCGGACCTCCCTTCTGCCCCTGCCCTCCCTCCCGGGGGACACCTGCTCCTAGGGCCCCTGCTCTCCTCCTCCTCTCTGTCCCCCACACTGCTGGACCTTCTCGCAGTCTCAGGTGCTCCTGGGGCACAGGACTCCTGGCTCTTTGGAATGAAGGTTCAACGCCTAGAGCACATATTTGAAGAAAGGAATGTGGAGAACAGCCTGTGAAGACCTCAGAATGTCAGTAACTGGATTATTTAGCTCTGTCCAGTGTGTTGCACCAGGCAGTGACCAGTACATTTAGGGGCTGGAGATGCAAAGAGTTAGTCCCCCGTGGTCCCCACCCCAGTTCCAATCTCTTTGAGACACCTGATGTCTCCATGTCTGGTGGAAGAAGTGACTTGAGCTCACCCAAAATGTGGGATCTTTGACCTTACACAGAAGGGTTTTGAGAAACAGCAAAAGCAGGAGGCCATGCTGACCACTAGCCTGTCCTCCTTCCCCCAAATAAGTCATGAATATCCCTAGTGAAAGTCACCCTCCCTGCTCCAGAGGAAGAAAGGCACTCTTACCACCAGGGACAGGACAGAATTGGGGGCCAAGAAACCTAACACACGTACACTGTAAAGGCACCTCATCTCCTGGTCATGTCATCACCATCTGACCTGGCCCAGACCTCTGTCAGCTCTGCACAGGTCGCTCTTTGTGACAAGGACCTGATCCCACACCTGAGCCTTTGTGTCTCCGCTCTTGTGAAACCTCCAGGCACAGCTATAGTGTCAACAAAGCGAGCACTCTTCTCCTGGTCATCTGTCTTGGTCAGTTTAATTTTCAAATGCAGGCAGGGATTCGAAGATGATCAGAAGAACATTTTCCTCCCTGCAGCTGGAAATTGTGTGTTCATTCTGAGACACCGGCAGTGAATCAAATGATATTTTTTTGTAAATTCTTTGAGTTGGAAAATGTTTGTTAAAATATCCCAGAGGCACATGCACATGAAGTCATAGAACTGAACGTTAATTTAAAGTTATTTCAGTCTAATAGGACAGCTTTTTTTCTCCAACATTCATTTGAATTTGAAAATAACAAGGGAAAGTGTCTTTCTGTCTGTGTCTCTCTGCTTCTGTCTCTCTGCCTCTCTTTCTGTCTCTCTCTCCCTCAACTAGTCATCCTGATTTTAAAACATGAGATACAAGTCATCAATTTCACTGTGACTTAGCAATTTATTTACAGGGCTTTACTGCTCTGGACACAGCACAGCTGTGCTTTGAGCTTGATGAAATACTGTTATCCACATAATTCAGTTTCTGCTGCTTCAACAAGGTGTTTGGATTTGTGGGCGCTCCCATTTGAGGGTGGAATTGAATTGAAAATTCATGTGAAGACCACAGACGAGACCAGTCTGAACGTGAGCACGCGCCGATTAAATTTACTCTCTCATGTCTGGCAGAAACCTGCTCCTCTGGCCTTGACAATAGTTCTCATTATCATATTGATTGGAGGCACCAATATAAGTAATCTAAGGTGGGGCCTAAGTTTATTCCTAGATATTTGTCATAAATTCCCAATATGTTTTTAATACATTTTTCACATTGAGTTTAGTGTAAGTTATTAACGTTGCCATAATGATGTATTGGCTCTTCACAGACAATTCTCACTTATTAAAGAGGGTATTGACTGAGCTGATATTAACAGTTCCCTATTAATTCATGATTCATCTGTCAGTGATGGGCATGGAGTAAAACAAAGACGGCATCAGTCATAAATTCATATAGAAACAGATATCAAGGTAGGAATAAGACAGCAAGAGTGGCTTTCTCATGGGAGAGCAAATAACTTCACCGTCGAAAACCTTTGCATAGAAGGAAATGATTCACACCCCCCACTCCAAGTTTCCTTTTACTCAAGAAGTGGGAGACAATCTGCTAGCACCTGGGGGGAAAGCACCTATATTCTGTGAGGCCCAGTATCCACACCCTTAGAAGATATTCCAATTTTAATCGTACCCCATTCTGACAAATCAAAACACATTTGTTTCAGAAAATGTCCTAGAATGAAGGGTCTAAAAAAGGAAAGTTTACACACTTTATGAGGATATCTTTGTAGGAAAGCCAGCTCTAATTAAAAATGCCACCTTCACACAACACAGAATGGGGTGGGTGAGAGGCCGAGGGCGTCTCTGGTTCTGCAGGAGGGGGCTGTGCACTTGCCTTGACTGGAGCAGAGCTGCTCATTCACGCATCTGTGTGGCCCCTGGAAGTTCACAGACAGGAGGAGCCCTCTGCAGAAAGGTTTAAATGGGGCGGGCGGCATGATAAAGGACAGGACTCTTCTCCTAAGGTCCACATGGGCGGTCACCCCCAGAGCTGGGGCCAGGGTGACAAACGGAGCAGCCTTGAGAAACGTGACCCTGACTAAAGGGCCAGAGCTCTGAGATACGGTGTGTAGTGGTGGCTCATGCAGGCACCGCTGGCCCAGGCAGCCAGATCTCGTCGCCTGCTGTGGTCCTCACCCTTCAGACAAAGATGCAAGTAGAAGGCACCTGAGGGACGCCAGGTCATGCCAAGTGCGAGAGCCTAGCAGGTGTGCGAGTTTTTTAGGTCATGTCTCCTATTATGATGAATTAGTGAATGAATATGAGTTACTAACATAGGAGACCAGCTGGGCTCCGATTCCTACTCTCTATGAGCTCTGATCTCAGGCAAGTCTTAAACTTGACCAAGCTTCCATTTACACAAGGTTTTAAAAGATAGATAAACCTACCCCTTCTGGTGCTTTATGAAGATAGAATAGCGTGGTCTTTTTATTTCAAATATTTTAATTTAGTCCTAATCTCCAAATATTTGCAAGTTTGATACATAAATCAACTTCCCAATGCTTCTCCTAAATGAGACCTAACATGACGCCATATTCTCAGAAGCGCCGAGGTGCCCAGGGCGTCTGGAATCAGCCCTCATGGCACAGCCCCGTAGGCAGAAGCAGCCTGACCCACTGGCCCTTTCCTCATAGTCTATGTCATAAAAATAACATAACCAGCAAGCTGTATGACCCTTTATGAGCGCTCAAAAAATAATTCCCCACCTTCATGACACAGGCAGTGAAAGAGGGAAAAACAACCATCATAACAGAAAACAAACAGTCCTGTGACCCTGATACATCAACGGCAAACTGAGGTCCTCATGGTAAAGATCGTATGGATGATGAAAAATGGCTAAGAGGGAAGGAAAGTACTGCAAGTTTTAAGGAAAAGACATGTGAATGACACTTTGCTGTCACAACTGGTAAGTCTTCAGTAAGGTCGGTGCTTTTGAGCATTTGAAAGATGCCCTTGCTCAACTGACAGAGCAGTCTCCCAACACACACACACATGCACAACACACATGTGCACGCATGCATAGTGCTTGCACACACATGCAATGCAGTGCACAATACACACATACACATACTTCGTACATACATACACATACATGCCCATATGCATACACATGCACATATGCACACACTTGGGGGGGGGGCAATGCCAATTCATCATTTCACTATTTAAAGCTATATTTTCAGGCAAACAGGCCATAGGCCATGATCCATAACTACACATTACTTGTGAGGTGTGAATGTCAAATCCAACAGTCAAGCACTAAAACCTAAATTCAAGCAGGCTAAGTCCGAGAGCAGGCAAGCTGCAGGCACGGCTGCATCCAGAAGACTGGATGGATCAAGACTCCCTCTCTCTGCTCAAACAATAAAGATTGATGAGGTGACATTCTGGCTGGTCTATCTGTATTATTAGGGGAAAGTTACAGAAATTTCTTGGGAGAGTGAGCGTTTCCTCCATGCAGTCCTAGTAAACACTCCCTGCCATACTCAGGAACAGGGAGGCCCCTGTTGGGGTCCCAAGTGTCAGCATGTCAGGGTAACACTGATGACAGGTTAGGGGACAGCTGAGCCAGTCTCAAGTGTCCTGTGTGGCCCCTCTCCCACTTCAAATGCAGTGGGATCTTTGCACTGCATCAGGAGGTTACAGCCTTTGGGGAAGCAGGTGTATTGCTTGTAGAGGGGATTGTAACCCTGTGAGAACTGTGCTTAGAGCTTTCCTGAAACCTAGTTTCTAGTGTCCCCAGAGAACTGGGAGAGGTGGTGGCAAAGCAGGAAAGGCAGGTCTCCTGAATGCTGGTCCCTGGGGCCCTGACTAGCCTGCAGGGGTGCTGGCTGTTTCCACTACAGCCTCACCCCTGCAGAGACACCAGGTCCCAGCTTTTGACAGGAGAAGAGCACACACCTTATCTTCATCTCTATTCCCCTTTCCCTGGGCAGCCAGATTTCAGGACTTGGTGCTCCTGCTGCAGGGATGCTCCCATGTTGTCTCCTAACTGTGACTCCAGATCTTTCTTCGGATCGGGTGGGAGGTATTACAGGATTCAGAGTCCCACCTGGGCCTTGGCAGCCTCTCTTCCATTTATATTCGAGAAAGATTGTTAGAGGGCATCTGAGCTATCAGTGAGGGCCTGTGTCAGAGCCCACACACGCCCTAACCTGCAGGACTTGGGGTGATCCAGTTCCTGACGCCCTGGGCACCACGATGCCTCCAAGAATGTGGCCTCACCATTGGGTCTCCTGATTTAGGAAAACATGGGGAAAGCTGGCTCATACCTCAGACTTGCAATGTGTGGAGGTCAGAAATGAATTAACATATTTAAAATAAAAAGGAAAGAGATTTGAAGGAGGAACGTTACAGTAAGTTGAGGCAGAGAGAGCGCAACAGCTTGTGCTCATGCTTAATTTAATTAAAGGCTTAAACTGACCAGGCACAGACAAGTGATTCTTTGATTGAGCTGCTCATAGGGTATTTTTTAAATAGCAAAACTTTCCCTTCATGGGTATCCTATGATTTTAAGAATTCATTTTAGCTGAACATTTAGACTGCTTCCAAATTTTGCTTTCTATTGTTTTTGATAAACTTTAAAACATTGACATATAACTAGCCTATGACATTGAATTGTTTTAGGCATATGACATGATTGTGTTTATTTTGAAGTGACCACTGAAAGCCAGTTAACATCCATCACCTCCTATAGTTACCACTTTTTAAAATTTTGATGAGAACCCTTAAGATCTGCTCTCTTAGCAACTTTCAAATATGTAACACAATTTTGTTAGCTGTAATCACCATGTGTATATTACATCCCCAGGACTTATTTACCTATCTGACTTATTTCTTAGCAATGCCCTCATGATTCATCCATGTTGTAGCAAACCCCAAATTCCCTTCTTTTTAATGGCTGAATAATACTATGCTGCACATACACACGTTTATGTATTCATCCATCCAGGGCTCTTAGTTTGCTTGGTTCACGAGCCTGCTCTACATCCTCTGAGGAGGAATTCACACTTGGTGCTGGGAAACAGGGATGGAGGCATCGCATCCTGTCCCCACTCTGTGAGCACTCTGGGCGGACATCAGGAGACTGGCACTGTCTTCCCACTGTCTTCTTTGTGGTCCTGAGCATGGCCATGTGTAGGGCCAGTGTCCATTGAATGGTGGGCTGGACTCGAAGAGACGCACCGTGAGCACAAGGCACCCACAGGGCAGCATTTGATGTTGTCTGGTTGCAGCTGATACTCAGCACCTTTTCACATGGTGTTGGCAGAGAAACCAGCCCCAGTGAGGTCGAAGTTCCAAATCCTGGGGTCCTGGGAGGAGTGGCCTCAGGAAAGCTGTCCACCTTTTGGGTTTTGGAATGTACACTGCACAGAGCCCCTCCCATGTGACTTAGACATGGTTCACAGCAGCTGCCTAAGCTCAAGATCACACTCGGTGTTTTTACATGTCCATTCCATCTTAGCTGACCTCTTGGCTGACCTGTGTGCCCTGTCGTCCAAACAGGACAGATCCTACTACATTGACTTAACCAGACTTCGCCCTCCTACCAGCCCCCACCCACTGACCCCCTCCTGCAGCTGCTTCAGAAACAGGACAGGCCCTCCTTAGTGTCCCTTCCTGACGCATAGTCCCCAACCCAGCTCCTTCGGATGCTTTGACTCCTCTGAGATGCTGTGGATCTTACCACATAGCCCCCAACTTCCCCACCTCCTCTCACCCCCTCCCACCCCCTCCCCAACCTCCGTCCCCTCTCCTCGGTGTCGAGTCCCTTTGAAGTCAGTGTCTCTCTCCTCAAAGTCCTCACTTCTCCTTGGAGATCTTTGTAACCCACTTACTTATTGTGTGTCCTGTGTCTTCATCTCTGTTTATTCAGCAACGATTTGGTGGGTCTCCACAGTGTCCCTTCTCAAAGACAAATCATTGAGCAAAACGGAGCCCCTTCCTATAAACGCTGATGCTTTTGTTGGGGACATTGATGGGGACAGTGATAAATAAGAAAAATGTGAATAGCTGAGGTACTTCTTCATAGTATGGAGAAAGGTGAAGTCCACCAAGAAAGTCCTTGGGGTGATTGGGGAAGATGAAATTTAAAGAAAATAGTTAAGGGTTTTGGCTATTTTCACTTTTTTGATCTATGCGAATATGGAAACTGCATGCCTTTGACCCTGACGTTGTAAATGGTGATTATTGGGTTTTCTGTGCATGTGTAAAATAAGGCAATGCTGACCAACTGGAGAAATGATGCATTGGTCGCAGCTCCACTTCACGCCGAGATCTAGAAGGTCATAGAGTAAAGAAGTGCCAGGCCACCTGAAAGTCCTAAGACCCCAGGCTGCACTCCAGCCAGTGGCCCGAAGACATTCCACCTTCCTCCTCCACCCCGGGGGCATGAGCTCTGAAGGACTGCCAGCTGGTCACCCACCAGACTGGGTCCTGTTTCTTGGACTTGATCTCTCCACAGGAACATCATGTCCTAGTCAGTTACTAATACCCCGAAGTGAAAGCTGGTTGGTATGCCAGGAAGCTGTGCATTCTAGGGTGTTATTTAGCGGCACTTATGTGAAGGGCTGTGCTTTGCAGTGTCTTGTAATGTTAGAATGAATGTAAATAAAAATTTTCCTTTGAAATATTTTGTGTTTACACCTCAGACTCAGAGACACCTTAAATATTTAAATAAATGATGCCGGGACTGGCGCCAGCTGGAGACTGTTTCATCGAAGCAAAATTGCTGAAAATTTAAAGATACCATATTTATAAATTAATTGAGATTATTCATAACTAGTATTAGATATTTCCTCAACAGAACCACCCATCTGTTAACAGATAATACATCCTATGAAGATATACTGTAGATTATATCCAGGGTTCCCCAGACTAAGATGCTAAATACTAAGACAACATTAAGTACTAAATCTTTCTTTTATAAAGTTCAAGAAAATAGCCGAGGTATTTTTAACTCACTTTTTATGGCCCAACATATTCCATCAGTATCTAATAAATTTCTCAGAATTTATTTTTAAATAATATTACAGAGCTCTGTAATAGCAGCTGGCAGAACCGAAGAGACACATTGGAAAGCTCATGTCAAATCCAGCGAGTGGCCCTCCTGCACAAAGACTCGGAGACACAGCCACTGCCCCGCACGCGCCAGGGTTCAGCGCTCTGGTTTGGGCTGATGCAGCACCCTTGGCGGCATTTCCCAGCAGCAGTCAAATAAGGCGACATGAGTATTGTGTCCCACCCCTAAATGACGGTAAATTGTGAAAACTGTTGCAATTGCTCAATATAGTGCCAGCTGTGCAGGAATTGCAGTCAAGTGAGTGAGACTAGAAGGGACAGGGGAGTAGGTGCAGCAGCTAGTCTCTCCTGGTGCTGGCTGATCGGAGACAATGCTCTTCTCTTAGAAAGCACTGAAATCACTCTTTTGATTTTCCTCTTTTGTCCTCATCAAAGCAGATTCAAACGAACAGTGGGGATCCCTCCCTCCCTGCCCACAGCTCTGCTTCTTAGGGCCACACATCCATCACCCCATTTTGCAGCTCCCCTGCTCACTGTTGTCAGAGCCGGTGGGCACTTAAGGAATGCTGGCAGCTGACTGTCAAGCAAATGGGTCCATTTTCAGGGCTGATCCCGCCTGCCACAGACTGAAGCATATTCTTAGGACTTCAAATTACTTCCTTTACTGAGACAGCGATGGGGCTGCCTTTTGGGCCATGACCCTGGAAGAATCATCAACCTGGGGAGCAGTTTCAGCTCAAGTGGCCAAGTACTGATGCCATAGCTATGGATTCCTTGTAGGATGGTTTGAAATTGAAAGAGGACAGAGTCTTCCCAACTGGTGGACAGCAGGGATATCTGATGGGTTGTGGCTCCAGAGATGCCAGGCAGGCGTGGACCCAGTGGAGAGAGCTTCAGGAACAGTGACTCACCTGCCCCAGAACTTTCCATAGGCCTGGAAACACGGATGCAGATGTCATCTCACCTGCTTACGCTAAATGTCTTTTCAGTGGTTTCCTGGCTGAGTAAGTGTTGTTGACTTTGCTGATGCAATCAGTTTACCATCAGAAAATCTGCTAGGACAAATGAAACCAAGCAGCACAAATATGTATCTGCCTGTCGCTTCAGTAGTGACAGCGGAGGCCTGTTCTGCGAGGAGCTGCTCAACATGGCTGATGAGGCTCTAGGACCTCACTGTCCCGTGGACTGGCAGTCCATGAGACTCACAGCAAGTGAGAAGTGGCTGTGACTTCACAGTTCAGGGTGTGTATGCGGGAGTGGGTCTCCCAGTGTGAGGCAAGGGGCTCCCTGAGAAGTGTGTCCACACCGAGATGGGGACTGCAGGCCAGAGGGAGATAGGAGGGGTGGCACATGGGAGAGAGTGTCCCACTGGTTGGACACGCTGTGCTGAGAGGGACAGGTTGCCCCCAGCAGCTGCCACTGGGACCCATGGCCAGGCTCCATGGTTGGGCCCCGTGGCCGGGCCTGGCAGACAAGCTGGGCTAAGGTAGGGCCTGTTTCCCGTTGTTGCTTGAGTTGTGGCATCATTTTCTGAGGACATATGTTACGTGTGTCTCTCAGAGGCTCTGTTCAGTGTTTCTAGTCTTTGGTTCAGGCCAACACACTCTTTTAGCACCCAGGGTCAGTCATAGCAAGTCCCAGAGGTCCCGTCTCTCCCAGGAAGTTCAGAGACATCACACTGATGCCATTGTTGGAACTGTGACAAGAGAAAACTGGGCCCTGGTTTTGCCCTGAATAGAGCTCATCAGAAGCACGCACTCTGACAGCATCAGATATCCTTAAAGATTTCACCCCTGGAAGAAGAAAGAGTGGAGCCACACATTCCAGAAGGAGAGAGAGAGAGAGAGAGAGAAAGACAGACAGACAGACAGAGACAGAGAGAGAGATAGAGAGAGAGGAAGAGAGAAGAGAGAGAGAAAGAAAGAGAGAAGGAAGATAGAGAGGAAGAGAAGAGAGAAAGAGAAAGAGGGATGGAGGGAAAGAGGGAGAGAGGGAAGGAGGGAAGGAAGGAAGGAAGAAAGGAAGGAGGGAGGGAGGAAGGAAGGAGGGAAGGAGGGAGGGAGGGAGGGAGGAAGGAAGGAAGGAAAGAAGGAAAGTAAGTGCTGGCCAACCCAGCCTTTGGGACATCCTGACACTGCATTGTCACCCATGTATCTCAAATCTAAACTTAGGTGGA
This sequence comes from Solenodon paradoxus, assembly GCA_004363575.1. Lineage (NCBI taxonomy): Eukaryota > Metazoa > Chordata > Mammalia > Eulipotyphla > Solenodontidae > Solenodon > Solenodon paradoxus. The sequence continues at coordinate 126,113 of RJWH01000990.1, forward strand.
CATCGGTCCTGGGAAACGCTCCTGGTGTCTCCATGGCTGTCGCACAGCACTTCCTGTCTCCAGACTCCAGTGGGTGCCTGACCATCCCCTGAGCCATCTGCTGGAGGTCAGAGCTCAATTGAGGGCGCAGTTCCATGAGCCTTCCCTGCTCTGTCCCAAGGTAATCTGGGCTGGCCCTGTGCTCCTGTCTGGCTCTCATTCTGATATTTAAACCCCTTTGTTCCTTAAATGTGCTGGGGTGCAGGAGTGTTTCAGAATTTCCTCCAATCTGCTAGCCTCACCTGTAACATGTGATCCGCCCTCAACCTTGGGCTGACCCCTTGTCACAGCAGAGGGGAGAGGAGGTCCTGGGAGGACTGAGGTCTGGGAGGAGGAAGAATGTGGACACTCCCAACTCATCAGGAAGCCCATTCATGTGTGGATATTCCTTTTTTTTTAAGAAAAGTGCAGGCAGGAATGAAGGTAAGCAAGCAGAGGCAAGAAGGCAGGAAGCTACTGCCTGGCTATCAGGGAAATGCAAATTGAAACAACAATGAGATATCACCTCACTCCTGAGAGACTGAGGATTATCCAAGTCTGGAAACAACAATGCTGGTGAGGACATCCAGAAAAAGGAACATTTTCACAAGGCTGATGGGAGTGCAAATTGGTGCAAATAGTTTAGAGAAAATAGTTTGGAGATTCCTCAAAAAGTTAAGGTGGAAGTCCCATATGATTGAGCCATCCGACTTCTGGGTATTTACCCAAAGGATACAAAAACACCCATGCACAGAGACATATGCATCCCATGTTTATTGCAGCTCTATTCACAACAGCTATGAACTGGAAACTACCTAAGAGCCCAACATCAGATGAATGGATAAAGAAGATGTGGTGCATATACACAATGGAACACTACACGGTCCTTGGAAGAGATGGAACACTGTCATTTGAATCAACGTGGATGGAACCAGAGAGAATTATACTAAGTGAAATAAGTCAAAAGAAAAAAGACACCAGATGGAATTGAACAGATTAAAAAAATGAACAGATGAAATGAAACCAACCTTTGGACACTTGCAACAAAATCGAAGTTACCAATAGGGAATGGGATGGGAGAGATGGGGAAGACATGGTGGCGGAGCCCACTGGGCAGTGGTGAAGAACACTTGGTGATTGGTGGAGGGCAGGGTGTGTTGACATATATATGAGGAATGGGGAAGATACATGTATGAGGTTATTCTAATGCATAAAAGTTAAAAAAAAAAAAAAAAAAGGCAGGAAGAGAGAGGAGGAAGAAACATTTCATTTAGTTACTCATCTTGGCTGTTTCCAGCATCCCTGGGCCACGAACCCAGGATCTTGGGATATGTGTGGACTCTGCCCAACCCCCACTCCATGGGGTGCATTGCCTGTGCAGAAATTCTAAACCCCTAGGAGGAGCAAACCCACCACCTCCAAGGAACCAACCCCATTTTCTGCATGTATGGCAATGAAATTTATCAGTAAAGTGAGTTTTGTCGAAATGAGAAACTAGTTCTAATGATCAGATAAGTAAATTAGCTCCCTAGGCTTCAATTGTTCTGCCAGCTCCAGCCTTGATCACACTGTTTTCCTTTCACCCACTGCCCAGTGCTCTTTAAATCTCAGTGCAGCCGCCTCTCAGGCATCAAAGCTGCTCGTTGAAATTGCTGTTAATTATGTTTCTAATTGTCAAACAAAAGAATTCACCTATAAATTAAAACACAAGAAGAGTGCCATCACTCAGTTATGTTCAGAGTCGGGAATTAGACACTCTTCATTAAAGTACTGTGAGGAGGAACAAAGGCATTTTTCTGTTCTTGAGAAAAATCCAGTAATAATTTTCTTCTAATTCTTTGTGAATTAAAAAGGACTTTGACAGCCGATTGTGTTTATATTTCATGGAAAATTTCAAGTTAATTGTTAGAAAATTGTAATACTGTTAGCAATAATGGCAAAGTCAAATGTTTATCATATAATTACCATTCTCGAAAATGTATGGTTTAGGAGAAAGAAAATTAGACAAAGAACTTCTCAAAAAATTGTATGTGTCAAGGACCTTTGTCCGAAGGGAAATAATAGTAGCATTTCAGAACAACTGCTGTAATTAAAAAAGACTCAGAGTTTTGGCTCCTCCCTCATAATGACATGGAAAGTGGGTTTTAATTCCAGGGACATTTTGGAAGGAGACAGGTTAATTGACCCACTTATAAAATATCAAAGGAAGAAGACAACTTCAAAGATTTAGAACATTCACCCTGGATTTGGAGGTCCCTCTTTCAACGGGTGGTCCCTCGGGTCCCTGGGATGGTCTGGCCGCCCATAGTGGGCTCTCCTTACCCTTGGTCACTCGCTGTGACCCGTGGTCCCAGCCCCTGCCCACCGTTCCATCTGCAGGAAGGCTGCGCCCAGGCCAGCCCTTTAATAACCACAGTGACGGTGCTAACTCCTCATGTACCCCAACTCTGCCTGTGAACCCCCTTCCAGGAGTCCGCACCCCTGAGGCTTTGCACTGTGCACTGGGGTGACCTGAGGGCCCCGCCTCTAGGCCTCAGTGTCCTGTCTGAGGAAGAACTCTAGCCGTCATCACACACTCAATGCATCACACACTCGATACTTAGGGGCTGTCAGCACTCCCAGCTCTCTGAGGCACTTCCCGGCTCCGAGGACCTGGGTTCACGCCCTGCTCTCATCAGTGTCTCCGTGGCACTGGCTTGTGACAGCACTGGGATGCCACCACCCTCACACTTGTGTGAAGCCTCACCCTTGACGGGAGGACAAATCAAATTTTGAGGCCTAGTGAGGGGCACCCGCATCTCAGCCCGACCCCAGCCTGTCCGATGGGATGGTGCACTGATGTCCTGACACACGTGCTCCACCTGGGGCTCCGAAAACCTCGGCACCTCCTCCCTGCCCTTCTCTCTGAGTCAGCAAGTTTCCTCCTGGCTGAGCCACAGCCTCCTGAGAACCGGCGTCTCCCCTTGGGAAACCTCCAAGTGCACCTTTCTCGGAAAGAGGATGGGTCTTCTCCATCTCATCTCTTGCACAAAAAGCAATGGCCCCAGAGATGCAGGGAAACATAGAGGAAGAACGTTAGCTCCTAAGTAATCTTTTCAGACTTTCAATCTGCAGGCTACCTCTTAAAGTCCCACCCATTTTTTTCCAAACCAATTCTTCTCTGGCAGATCTTTTTCTTTTCTTTACTTTTTTTTTTAAGGAAAGATGCAGTCAGGAATGAAGGCAAATAGCAAGCAGGCAGAAAGAGAGAGGATGAAGTGCTCTATTTTTATTTAGTAGTTTACTCTGGTGGTTCCACCAGCCCTCGATCTTGAACCCAGGACCTTGGATGTATATGGGGTGGCTCTCAGGTGTGCTGGACTGCTAGCCACCGGGGTATGCCAAGATCTTTTTCCTAATGTTTGAAATTCAAATAACTTCAATTTAAAATGAAAATGTATTTCTTGAAACTGCACTTAGAGCCTAAATCATCAAGAGTGTTTTGAACAAGATAGATTCTCCTTTGGACTTTATTTTTTAGACAAATGTACATACCAGAGAAAAATAGGTTTTTGCAGAAAACATGATCTCTGTATGTGCTGGGAGGGACAGATGTGGTGACAGAGGGGATGCGAGGGCCTCCGGGGGTCCCAGCAGCTCTCAGAGCTCAGGTTCTTTTCCGTGGCGGTACATATGCCTGTGGCCTTCCCTCACCTCTTTCTGGATCAGTCCAGTTAGAGCAAAGGTTTCTCTCTTCTAGGCCACCTTCCACGAGTGTGGCTTCCTGGAGGGACTTCTACACACTGAGGTCTGTCGCAGCAGGAGCCACGTCCAGCTGGGCACAGGGCTGGGGCTGATCCATGGTGACACATATCAAGAAAGAGAGGTGGGGAGGGGCTGTGTCTTGAGTCCCCTCCCTCCGCACTTTGCCCCGCAGCTAAGGTCACAGGGTCAACAATCTTCCTTCTATGGGGACCAGGATAGATGCCTAATGTCCCTGAGCATGTGCTTTGTTTGTCTCAGCCATCACCCTGCACAGGGTCCCCAGTGCAGCACACAAGCCCACAAGGGACACCGTTCTTCTACCAGGCTTTGTCTGTCAGCCCCGTCTGTCCAGAGCCGGTGGGCACTGGGCATCTTGTCCCATATGGGGGTCTATCCTCTCTCACCCTCACTGGGTAACGATGAAACAGAACTGCCTTTGTTGACTCCCTAACAGCTGTACCCGCTTCACTGGCCACTCACCTGTCATTGATTCTACGCTCTTCCATCCCGAGAACATTAAATGTTACCCCGAGGGTCTGAATGGGGGCTGGCTCCTGCCCTTTGCAAGGTCCTCTGCATGCTAACCCAGTCGCTGTGTGGATCTGTACTCTGTCCCTTGCACTGGCCCTCAGAAGGTAGACATGGGTGTTTGACTGTCACCAGAGGACAGAAGATAGTGTCCAGGTTGGAGTGCAATGAGCACGCTGCTGCATACACTCACATACAGGGCTTGTGTGAAGGTGGTTCATCTCCTGAGAGAAACACTGGTGAGTGCAGACACTGAGTCAAGCAGCAGATGTGAGGTTAGCATCCAAGAAGTCGCTCTTCTTCTGCCATCATGGCTCTATCCGTCCACACCTACAGTGGAGACTTGTCTCTCCCGTGAGTCCCGACACCCAGTCCCACGGGCTGTCTCCTTGGACTGTCAGCTGTACCCCTAACAGTTGAAGACTTCCAACACCCATTCCTTGTGCCAACTTGCTTATCATCTCCTCTCTGGAGAAATAATCTGCAAACCCTCTGTCCATCTTGAATTGGAATGGGTCTCCTTTTACTGATGAGTTCTGAGAGTTCTCTCTCTATTTTACATACTTGGCCCTAACTGGAATGGTGGTTTGCATATAGTCTCTCATTGGGGCATCTGATGACTGGGGGCCTCCTCTTGGAATCTCGGGGTCAAGCAGTCATCGTCCAAGGTTAGATGGTGCCTTCCACTGAAGGCACCAGCAGGTGGAGATGAAATCATGTGGGTCCGATGCTCGTGCACCAGCTGCAGGAGGGTCAACCCATAGTGGACCAGAGGACCTGGCCCCAGGCCTGGCTCAGCCCCAGAGGGAGTCACCTGACCCGGGTCTCAGCGCTGTCAGCGTGAGCAGGGCAGGGTACCTGGAGCTCACCTGTGCGGCTCCTCCTGGTTCTAGGTTTTGAGGTTTAGCTGAACAGGATGCCACTACTTTCCCCTCCAGGGCAAAGGCACTGACTTCTAGGCTTTGAGATGACCCAGTGCCATGAAAGAAATATATTTTTTCTTCTGTTTTGTTGAGAATTTTCCAAATACCACATTGAAGCAATGACCTTAAAAAGTCTCTAGACTTTACCCCTGCTGGAAGTAATATAGAATTATATTTCATCCTCTTCATGGGGTTGTTTGAAAAGTAAAAGTTTTAATTTTGGTCAAGTTACTGTGTGTTTTTTTTTTGTTTGTTTTCCTTTATGGAGCATGTCTTTGGTGTCCAGTCTCAGACCTCTTTGATGAGGTTTTCTGCTCTGTTTTTCTAGAAGTTCATGGTTTTACATTTTACATTGAAGTCTGTAGTTCATTTTGAGTTGAACTTTGTACCACATGTGGGACCGGGAGGAGGTCTCAGGCCCTGTGTGACAAAGGCTGTCTTTTCTCATTGACCTACGTGGGTGCCTTTGTCCAGGTGAGTCTGATGTCCGAATGGGTAGATTTTGGATCCTAGTGCTGTTGCACAGGCCTGTGTCTGCCCTCCACCAAGCATTTGAATTTTGCATAGTGACAATAAACCCTGGAGTTAGAAAGACTGTTTCCTCCCATGTTGTTCTTTGGCATATTGTTTCAGCTACGTCAGCCCCTTTGTGTTTCTACATAGACTTTACATGCGCCTATATCCTACATCTACAAGCACCATGGTCTGTGTTGACCAGAATTGCATGTGCGTAACTCTGAGGAGAGCTGACATCTTTGCCAGCTGGATCTCCATTTCTGGGACCGTTCTGACTCTCAATTGACCTGACTTCATGCATCAATGTTAGTGGTTGCAGAAAACAAAGTTTTGTTGGATTTACACCTAGGTACTTTCTTTGAGCAACTGTACACATTATAAATTTAAAAATGATGTGTGCTCACATGCTCATTGCTAACACATAACTAATGTAGTGGGCTCTCCTAGGTTTACCCTGTATCCTGTGCTCTGGGCGGATTCCCATATTAGTTGCACCTTGCTGGTGGTGTCTCTGAGATTGTCTGCATAGACAGGCGATGTGAACAGCGCCATTTCTCCTTTCTAATCTATGCTTTGCTTCTTTCCTTGTCCTGTCACACTGGCAGGGACTTTCTGTTGAATGAGCATGGGGAGACCAGGTGCCATGCCTGGTTTGGGTCCCAGGGACGCAGCCAGGCCTTCCCCAGGAAAATGTCCCTGGAGAGCCTCACAGATGCTCTCACAGACGTTGGTCACTGAGATTCGTGTCCTGAGTGGAACTGACTTGCCGAATCACCTGTTCTCACGTGCTCATGGGTTCCCTTCCTGGTGGCACTGTGGAGGGTTTTATTTCGTTGATGCTGCCCCAGCTGCACTCTCTGGTGGGAACGACCACGAACCTGATGTTTACCTCGAGACACACTGCTGAGTTGTGCTCTACATTTTTTGTAGAGCTGTTGGAGAGGAGGGCTGATAGTGGCTGGAGTCAGATGGCTCTTGCCCCGGAGCTTCCTGTTTGGTCAGGCTTCCCAGCTGTGCCTGGAAAGAGAGGCTGCATTTCGTGGTTCCAGGACCCAGCTCCCTAGGATCGTCTCTGACAGACACAGGGAGTCTGTCACACACCAAGTCCCGTACTCATCTAACCCTTGGTCATCCTCGCGTTTCAGGTGTAATTTCCACAATGTCAGCTCTGCGGGGTAGCCTCAGTGACCTGTTCTAGCTTCCAGATCAAACCTCGCCTCTGACACTAAGAGCTCTCTCTCCGTGAGGAGGCCAAGGCCATATGTTTGCACCATAGACACTTCTTATAGTCAAGGGGCTTGATATTAATTTACAGACCACAGCACAGATGTTTCAAAGCAGAGGCTTTATTTCATAGAAAGCTGATTTCTTTCTTTTAATGGAATTAGTGAGCTAGAATCATATGAAATCTTTTTTCCCCAGAACGACGAGCACATGAGTAATTAAATTAAACTGAGAAGCACAAGTCATGTCTGTTGTTTTCCTCCCTATAAATATATCTGTGCGACTGGGGAAATAATTGTATTGAAGATATTAGATTTGTTGCAGGTTCCTCTTAGATGTCATTTTTTCCCTGTCACGTAAGTCCTTCACACCGTGGGTGTGCCTAAGCGTGGGTGCCTTGAACCAGCAAGAGAGTTGGGGGCTGACGAATTCCGGATGAAGAAAAGCAGCAGGACTGGCTGCCATCTGCAGGGCACTTGATCCACTGCAGCCAGGGATGGGGGCAGAAGAGAGAAACCCGGTGCAGGGCAAAATGCCAGGAGCCCAAGAGCAGTGCATGAGCTAGTGGACCAGAAGGCTGCCGCTCCTGCAGGATGGGCGCTGAGCACGGACAATGAGAACTGCCTTTCACGGTGCTGTTACTGGCACACCGGGGAGGTGTTTCCTGTTGGATGATCTGTGTTTCAGAAGATCCCTAGGGAATGGCCACTTTAAATCTACTTTTCACATAAGGATAATGGCTGGGGACTCTTCACATATGCTCTGAGTGGCCCAGAGGACACTGAACCCAGAACCATTTGGTTTTGCAGCCGGGCCTCTGTTTTCTCTCCCAGATAAGTGAGGCAATGAGGAGAGAATTTGACCTGATCAGAAGAGAGGTAGGAACTAGAAAAAGTGAGAGCAAAGGAGGGAGAAGGAACAAAAGGGGTCGTTTTCAGTTTCTCTCCAGAAAATGGAGACAAAATGCATAAGTGGTATTTGGTGGATGATGATTCTGTTGTATGTCTGGACCAAAGCTCTTGCAGATCAGCTGAACAATGCATCACAAGCTCAGGCTCTGGATTTTTGACAGCTAGGGATTCATTCAAGCTCCTTCACTGGTAACTGCCCCCTTCAGTCTCACACCACGTAGGGTAATTGCAATGGTTGGAAGAGCGAAGCTGCTGTGTGTGGCCCAATCCGGCGTGGCAGAGCCTGAGTAGTGCCCTGCACCTGTGTGCGGTGTGTCCCGGGCCCCAGCAAGGAATTTTCTGTGCACAAGCTAAGCTGGGAGCAGCGCTGGCACAAGTGGAGTCCTCACTGCTGGTTTACGATGGCGATGTCCTCAGCAGTGAGCGTGGGTGAGGGTAGTGGAGGGCTCCGCATGGCCTGGCGTCAGGAGGCTGGCAGCAATGAGACTGGAGTACCCTGCTGAGGAGGCCTGAGCCTCCTGACACTGTGCCGTGATGGGTGTGATGCCTGTGAGCCAGGGAACTTCAACCACGGCAGCTCCCTGAGATCCACCCACAGACAAGGGGAGGGCAACGTGAGGGGCGGAGGCCACTCACTCTTCAAAAAAACTGCCCTTGTTTTATGGGGGGAGGAGTGGCTGGCAGGAGTGGTGACAGATCAGGGTTCCCATCGGTCACACTGGGAACAGCAGTGACTCCAGAAGCACATGGCCGTGGTGGTGACTACATAGATCATGGATATTGTCTTGTGATTGCTGTCAAGAGGAAAATCCAAGAATCTGACAGTTCAGGAAGAGTAATGTAGGCTGGAGTTTGTATATGCTTCATAGTTCTATTCTCTGGTTGCATAATTGAGCCATGTTTTCTGCTCTATAAACCTAAATTATCCAGAGAAGGCACATCCTCCTCACCTAGAGTTGTGGATGAGATCCACATCCTGTAATGTTTTCATACAGAGATTTCTGTTGCCATATGGATGGTATTTCAATTTAATGAATGTCGGCGTTTTTATTTAGGTAAAATATACTTTTTCATCACCCTATACTCTCCTTCAAACAATTTTGTTTCCTCCTGAGTTTACTTTTAAGGCATGTAGACAGGGAGGATAATTAATTTGCACTTATGAGAACAGTTCTGTACATCTTTGAAAACTCTCTTTATGTCTACCAAAAGCTGGTTTCATTATACCATAGAAAAGCCATGTGCCCATCTCAAAGAATTCTAGAATCAAAAGCTCAGACAACACTGGGTGAATAAGTTATTTACATTTTTCTGGCAAGAAAGTAAGGTAAGAATAAGTGTTCAATTTTTGATCCAGAGAAATGGCTTGTGCATGCGTGTGTCTGCTTGTTTAAACGTGACGGGAGGAAAATGGTAAAGTGGGTGTGCTCCGGTTCCCTGGCAAGGGAATTAATTTTATAATTAAGGATTTAGAGAATTGTAATCCTGTGGTGCTCAAATATGTTGAGAGGAGATTGGCATTTTAAAACAGTTGGCCTTCAAGGATTGGTTTTTTTTTTTTTTAAATACAGCACTCTCACTTGCCCACAAGCACACATTCCACTGCTGGCCAGGCCACAAGCGGGGAAGCTTTCTGAGTGAGCTTGCTTGGGTGCCAGAGACACTGGGGACAGAGGCAAGTCATAAGCCTGTACCTTGGAGTCATGACCTGGACTCATGTGATTACTCCCCAGACACGTCCATCTGCCCCAGACAGACACGGACTCACCGGTCACTCAGACGCTGAAGTTTCCTGAATCTGCTGGGTGCGTTTCAAACCACACAAGCCCTCCCAGGATGTGCAGCTGGCCGTCCCATTGCCTGCTTGGGCACCTGGGACCTAACACTCAGATGCAAGTTGATGCTGTAATCTGCTGAGCACAGAGGCAGATAGGACAGTATTTGGACTTCAAAAGGGAGGGCCCACAGCCCACGTTCTCAGCGCCTCAGCTTTCCTTAAATCGGCTGCCTTGTGTGTCGGGTAGAGAGCCTTGAAGGAGAGGCTGGTGTGCTTCTGGAGCAGAAGAAGGGATCTTTCTCACACTTAGGCAGAAAACGTTCCTTGGGCTTGACACCAGCTTCCCACTGTCCAGATGTTAAAACTGAGAACCTGAACTGTAGTAAGCATGTTTCTTGCTAACAGCAGCATGGCCGGAGCTGAGCCCGGGTCCACCTGCCAACACACATCTTACTCCACCACTGGATCTGGCAGATCTGCTGGGGACAATATGGTCCGCTGTGGATTTGAACAAAAACGCATCATCTAAGCAGAGTAGCCAGAGCCCTAGCTTTCTGGTTATGCAAAATGAGTATTGTGAGTAACAGTATGCAGCAATGCTATTGCTAAAACTCAGGCGCGTTGACACTAGCAGGTTGTAGCCTTCACAGGAAGGTTTGTATTTTCTCACAGTTAAAGACAAACAGGCAGCAAAACGACCTTCGTCTTTGTCGAATTTTATGCCGTGTAAGCTTAGACGTAGCCACAGGTAGACCCAAGCTTGAGGCGATGGTGACAGCCGCAGACCCTGTCCTCACAGCTGCCAGAAATGCTGATGCCAACAACAGTCAGTGTGGAAATTGGCTCTGAAGGTGAGATTTACATACGGTGCAAAGTTCCACAGTTTGATTGAGGTAATTTTCCCCTTGCAAAAATATTTACATAGTGTTAGCAAATACTTTAGTGTAAATTAGAATGCACTTGATTTAGCTACAAAAAAGTGAAACTTAAGATCCACTAGATCAATTAAACACAAAAAAAGGTAACATCTGGTGTGCAAACCATCAGTGATATGGGCTCAGGTGGACAGTGAAGAAGCTGTCAGCTCTGCTCCTAAGAGGAAGGTGAACACAGTGCAGGAATGGGTGGGCAGGCAGGGTCTTTGAGAGTCGGGCCACTGTGGATCTAGTTCCCGGGGCTGAACTGAAGGGCTTTCCCGCAAGGGATCCAGGAAGACAAACAGTCGTCTGTCCATGGCCCCGCTTAGGTCCACGAGACTTCCAGCAGCAGCACAGCCTCTGCTGAGACTGGAGGGAGCGTTGGCCTGAGTGAGCAAGGCCTGCCATCTTGAGTCTGTGTGCAGATGTGCAGAGGGGCTACTACCTTACAGAGGGGCCTCCAAAACCAGACCAACAGGAGATGTCTGTGTGCGTGTGTGCGTGTCTTTCTGTGTGTGTGCATGTTGGAGAGTGCGTGCACGTGTACGTGTCTCTCACGGTGTTTCTGTCTTTACCTGTATCTATTTTCCATCTGTCACAAGACATCAGCTTAGGTCCTTACAGAGGCTGAGATGCCGCACAGCCTTTCTATATAAACTGAGCCTGTGGTCTGCATCCACCAGACCAGGACCAGGACCAGGAACCTCTCCAGCGGGGAGGATGTATCCTTACTCTCTACTCCACGCGTGCTGGTCTCCCAGATGCTCCCATTGCCACTTCTATGGTGACACACTCACACCTCAGCCACTCCATGCTTCCAGCAGTGGATGGAGCAGGCACTGGCCCCAGGCAGGTGTCACAAGGTCGGTGTCCCTGGGCAGACTTGCTGAGCAGGTGTCTTGGACAGATGTCCCCAGAGTCCCAGGCCTTTCCTGACCACTCTGCCTGGCACGGCGTTGGTCTGACAATGGAGCTGGAGCAGTCTGTCCCCCCTCACCTCTCTGACCTTGAATCTCCCTCTCAGTAGGCCTCTCTGTCTGCTCCCTTCTCACCTCCAGCTCTGGGGAAATAGAGGCTCCAGTGAGATACCTTTGGGTCAAATATCGGTTTTCAAAATGTAGCCAGTAAGCTCGTGAGCTCATCCTGTTTATAAGAAATCTTTTAAAAAACGCCCCACTGTTTAGTCCCACACCAGTTCTGTTAGGCTTCTGTATTCTGAAGCAGGAATAGTTGGAAACAAAATAGAAAAAGCAGAATTCTGTGTGCTACATTGAGTGTATGGTGTCATTGTAATTGTTTTAATTGAAGCAAGAAAGCACACCAGTTACCTGCAGTCAGAGAGGTACTGGGGTGCTGACTCTGCAGCACGAACCCCTGGGATGGTCAGTGTTCCCCTCCCTTCAGCCAGAAGCAGGTGGGCAGACCTGGGATGGGCTTTCACGGGGAAGACACCCCTTCAACAAGGGCCCCATGCGTGGGGAAGAATGAGCCGCTGTGTGCTGTTCTTGGTAGGATGAAGGGCCGTCTCTACCCCTGAGGACAAGGCTGCACCTGGTTCAGACATGAGCGGTGGGGCCCTGAATACACTCACACCATTGAGTCCTGAGCCACGGAAGGCGGTGGAGCCTGAAGGTGCTCTCCACACAGGTAGCCCTGAAAAAGTTGGGGCCTCAACTGTGGCGGTCAGCGGGAGGACAGTGAGGGCATTCACTCCTCAAATGTTGTGTGATTATAAAGAATAAGTTCCTAATTTGCAGAAGAATGGCTGCTAATTAAATTACTGATCATGTAATAATCCCTGACATTACATTGCCTGGAAAATGGAATGACAAGGTCATAGTCATCAAGGCATGGTCTGAGGACTGGAGAAGCCTTGATGCTTGAGGATGTCGGCTGGCATAGCCCATTAGCTGTCCTCCTGGCTGCTCAGAGACAGTGCTTTGTGGGACAGAGCTCATTAGTACCTGCACGACACCGTTCAGACACTGAGCAGATGAGACATGCAGCCTTGTCACCCACAGCTCACACTCCATTTACACTCTCCTTCGTCACCATCTGCTCCATCCTCCACTTCTCAGAGGAGCCCCCCTTCCACACCCCTGGGAGGCATGTTATGACACCCACAGGGCATGTGCCCCCATCTCTTTGAAATGGGGGGCTGTGTCAGCCCACACTCAAAAGCACGGTATACAGTGGAGAAAAAAAGGAAGTCAAGAAGACTGGACACTGCTTCCCTGGCCAGCAGCCATCCTCTATGATCTCCGTTATAGAAGAGGGTCCAGCAGCAGCTTCTCACTGCACCCTCGTGAGGGACGCCTGGTGTTTCCAAGGGTTTCTAGGTCCAAGAATCTGCTGAACCACCTGATGAAAGGGGAGGTAAATCCTCTCTCTCAAGCAAATGTTTGCACTCAGAGCTTTCCTCCCAAGGCAGTGAGGATGCAGCTCCAGTTGTAGTTTTTTTCTTTTTGTTGTTGTTTTCTTGAGATTTGATCAGGATGTTTATTTTCTTCCAACCTCAAACTTAAATAATTTAATGGCCCTCAAACCTCATCTCAAAGACTGATGAAGAGTTCCAGATAATGCACATGTCAGGATCATCTTACTTGGATGAACAATGTCCATTCTGTCCCAAATATTGACCAGGGGATCGTCCCAAGCCTGAGGGCATACAGGTGACTTGTGGAGCGTAGTAACTTGAAGGAGCTCACAGTCAATCTGGAGCAGAGACAGGCCCTTGTTTATGGTTGTGCAGTGAGTTCTGGGATCAGTGAGAGCAAAGCCATTGCAGCCCCTCTGTCCTGTCCTTGCTCAGCCCAGGCGCCTGCACAGTGACCCTGTCCGTGTTTTCTGCAGGCAGGAGGGCAGGGATATGACCGTGCGGCTATGATACAAAAGGCAGACAAGTGGCCCACGCTGGATTCAAAGCTGCTTCCTAGAAGGGATGAGACTCAAGTCTCCACCTGTCAATAAAAATTAATTGGGCAAAATAAACAGGGGACAGGCTTTCAGGTAAGGTGAGTGGCATGGCGTGAGCACGACTAGAAGCCATGGGTGTGACAATGCAGGACGCAGGCGCTGAGGGCATGGTGGCTGGTGGGAGTGAAGGCTGGAGGGTGGGGAGGGCCATGAAGTTAGAACCTCACTCAGGTTGCTTGGCAATGGCCACTCGGGCTCCAAGAGCAGCAGCCCAGAGGCGAGAGCTGCTTGGGGGCCCACAGGATGGGGGATGATGGTGAGAAGGGGCGTCAAGATCGGATTTAGAGGAGCAGAGGGTTGGGGGAATGTTGAGGTGTGTAGTCAGCAGAACTTGGTAATAGGCACAGGATGACTGAGAAACGGCATACATTGCCCTTGTAATCAGCACCCCATGCAAAGAGTGCAGGGTGCCTCTGTGCGAAGGTGCTATGTCAGCACGGTCACTTTGGACGGCAGCAGGAATGGGTGCGTGTTCCCAGAGATGGCAGAGTTGGGATTAGTGTCCTGGGACACTGCAGCCTTAGTGTGATTTCACCTGTGGGAGTAGTGTCATGGACGACAGTGACATGAAGAGGGACAAGCCCTGAGGTCAGTGCTCACCGAGTGCATCAGAACCACCTGGTAGCTTGTTAAAGCTCGGGCCAAGGGCGGGGTGCAGGAGTCCCTTCTTAACCAGCTCCCTGCATGATACTCCTCTCTGAGAATCTGAGGACACCCAGTGGGGGTTTCCGAAGGAGAAGAATAGTGACGCGGACAGCGAAAGCGAGCCCTTCAAGGATGGACACCGCTCGCCCCTCGAGAGTCGGTCAAAGTTGTTCTTTTTAACCATCATCTCCATCTCCAGCAGGTCAACTCAGAAAGCACAGACGCTACAGACCTGTCCAGTGGCACCATGATTGTTTTCATGGCTGAGGCTGGGGACAATGTACACGAATCTGAGTGTGCAGGGATTTTTTTGAGCAACTCAGTGGATGGGTGGGAAAATCAGAGAAGTGGCTCAGGGCAGGAGAGACAGGAAGTGCAGACGCCCCTCCCGAGGTTTGTGTAAGAAGAAAGGGGAACCTGGATGCGGAGGGAGTTTGAGCAATGGCAGGTGGGGTACAGCAGGGGTTGAAGGAGGGCTGCTCAGACCCTGGAATCTCTTAGATGGCCGGTGCAGCTCAGGCCGTGGGTCTGCACCTGTTTCCTATGGACGGCCTTGCCGTCTGTGCGTTGCTGTCTTTCTTAGTTGTAGTGATGGCTCAAAGGTGAGAATAAAAGGCAGGAGCATCTGTGCTTTTTCTACAAGCTTCCAGTGTCCACAAGTCGGTGTCCACACTGTGGGAGCGCTCCCAAGGAGCTGAGCGCACTCTGCCCGGTCAGCTTCAGGCCCTGGAGGCGATGGTCTGCAGAGCTGGCCTGCTCTGCAGGGCAGATCCCAGCTTCCCTGGCAAATGCTTCAGGCAGGGTAGGAGCCACTCAGCTGCAGGCTGGGTCTCACTCTCCACAGAGGTACTTCTATGACAGTGATCACGTTCCTGCCCACAAACGAGGTGTCACGGAAGAAACTCTGTAAAATGACAGATCCGTGCAGTTGCACCTGTAAACACGCCGCATGTGCTGCCGGTCGTGACGCCCCCGGTCGTGACGCCCCCGGGCTCTGGGGTCCGGGTATGCAGGCGTCTTCCTGCCTGTAAAGAGTTGAGCAATTTAGGTGCTCAAGTATTTCCTTTGGCTTCAATTGTTCTTTTTTAAGAATTTCAAATGCAATGAAAGGCTTTGTGGTCCTCTATGTGAATCATGGCCCCTGGGCTGTGTGCCTGGGAGCTGTGCCCCATCAGTGCCTGCTATGGAGGGGAGGACCATGGAAAATTCAATTAAATATCTGGCAATGTGTTTGTCTTTTAGGTTATGCGTGTTTTTCTGTTTGCTTTTCAGTGCAGGGTCACATAACCCGCCTCTTGTAGGACGGTATCTTAAAACAGTTGAACCACTGATCCTTTCTTTATTTGATTGAATATGATCCCTTTCTAAGTCTTGCTTGTTAGGTCTCTGCTGTGATGCTATTCTCTTAACTTTATGGGCACCCTCAAGGTGAAAATAAATCTTACCAAGGAAAATGCAAATTAAGACAGAAAAGATAGTGTGGCACAGTTCTAAACCAGGCCAATGTTTGAAAGCTGTCGGGCCGGGTGGCACTGGGCAGGGGACCTGCCTGTGGACGTCCATCAGCTGCTCTCAGGCCCAGATGATTCCGGGTCCCGGGCACGCAGGTCACCAGGGCGAAGGGGAGTGGCTGACTTTGGCGCCATTGTTAGGAGACAGTGAAGAGAGGTGTTGAGTATCTGCAGTGATGCTCTGTCTGTCTGGATCGCAAAGCAGTACTGCATGAGAGAAGAAACAGGTGAGTCAGTGCTCAACCTCCATTCACGCGCTCACCGTGTGCAGAACAGCACTTTCAAGAGTCCATAGATGGGAAGAAGGACTCCAGGCAGTCAGCTCTCTGAATGACTCTGGGAATGTGGGCGGCGGGCTCTAAGACCCTGGAAGGGATGCAGTGGGTGGGAGGGAGCTGGAGTGGAGATGCTTACATTCAGGACAAAAGCAGAAGGAAGACAGGGTGGTGGTCACTGTGCTCCGACATGTGTGAGCGACTTAGGAAAAGGAACTCCTTAGGAACACACACAGTTCTAAAGGGGAAAGCCTTACTGGGGAAGGCAGGACCTGAAAACCCAGATGCCGGTGGGTCTATGGACTACAGGAGGCCCCCTCCCCGAGCATCCACTGTCAGCGAGAACCCAGGGCCCCACCAGGACAGGCTGCCTGTGATTGCGGGACTCTGATTTCTCAGAGTTGAATCTGATTTGGGAAATTACATGTCTGGTGTTAAGCATGGGTTATACTTCAGAACACTTTTAAAAAGAGTGTAATAGTGACTTCCATAGAAAGGTAAAATGAACATGTATTAGCTGTATTAGGTATTAGGTAACATGTATTAGGTAACTACGTAGTGAGTAAGCTGTGTGCTGTCACGGCGAGTCCCTGAGGCAGGACGTGGAGCGAGTTTGTCCTTCATGGGAACCGAGCACAGAGGCCATGACACCGTCGCCATCTGCCAGCACCAGGCACATGCCCCTGTGTGACAGCCAAGCCCACAGTGGACCCAGCTGTGAACCTGCCAAAGACAGGAGAGGCATGGACACCCTGTCATGTCAGACCACCCACCACGCCATGCTCTCCACTGGAAACACAGCAGACGTGATCTTTTTGGTCAACTTAAGAATTTTGCTCTCACCCTGCAGACAGGCCAGGCACAAGAGGAGCCTGCAGGCTGTCAGCCCCAGAAAGCTGGAGAACACTCCTGATATACAGAGAACAGAGTGCTCCAAAGCGTGTCTGCTTTGCACGCACTTCAACCCACTTCCTTCCTCAGGCCTGGCAGTGCCCTGAACTCCTGGATTGTCCTCAGGGGGCAGAGGACACAAACCGTCCCTGAGGAAAAGTGAGGTGGAGCATAAGGCCTGCGGGCTGTGTGGTGCCAGGAGGAAGCAGTTCTTTAACTAATAGTCCTTTTCAATGAGATTCAAGAAAACGTCACAGTTTATTGGAGCTGAGAACAGAGAAGCAAGTAGGGAGATACACTGAGGATATGTTCTCCTGGAAAGCATAGTTGGGAACTTAGGTGACTTTTCACTTAGTTTCAGGAGCCATCAGAAGGGCCTGCTTCCTATTTAATGAAAAGTCACTGAATCTTTGGCAGAATTTGCCATCTAGTCATTTTTCCAAACTCCAGCATGACTCAGTTCTTGGTCCCCTGTGATAACAACCCAGAGGACAGCTCTGTCTCTTGGGGGACTGGCTGGCACAGAGCAGGAAAAGTCACCACCATCTTATTCTGGCTTTTCCAGAAGTAGGTGGGAGCTTCTTTTCCAGAGAGGGCATCAGCCCTGACCCATGAGCTGAGTGAGCTCAGCTCCTTGCAGTGTCAAATGTAACATGCCTACCTGCAGACCTTCTCTCTGTGGGCCGAGCATGCCTATGCACCTACACTCCTGTCATGGACTGGGCTGGGGCATGTAGATCCATGAGCCAAGTCTTCACACTTTTGTGTTTATATGCATTCATTCAACAGCAGCAGTATTCATGCCTGTGTGCAAGCTGCGATGTGAAGCAGTTTGTTCTGACCTCAGGTGTGTGGGGTACTGTGTGCCCACACTCCCGTGACCCGAGTGGTTCACTGGGGGTATGGTTCACTTGGGGGGTGGTTCACTGCAGGAGCTCTGAGCGTTCAGCGGTGCTCCCTCTAAGAAGGAGTTGGGGCTTGTTCTGGGTGTTCACTTCACCTGGCTGGGTAGGGGCTCCCAACTCCAGATGAGAAGCTCTGTCTGCTCTGACAGAGAAAGCTGTCCCCTCCCATCTCAGAGATGCCCATGAGACCCATTCACAGGAAAGGGAGATGCCCCATAGCTCGGATCCCTTACCACAGCCCACCAGGGTCTCTTTCAAGGAGTGCCTGGGTGAATCAGCTCTCTGCACACAATGAGTGATTTTAAAACATCGAGGTGAAGAGAGAGGAGATGGTGTGTCTTTTGTCTTTAAGGTTTTCTGACCTTGCATCATTGACATCTCTTTTCTGGAATTTGCTGACCCTGAGAGTGGTCTCTTTCCCTGATCAGCAGCAAAGCCAGCCCCTGGTGACAATCCAGGAGCTCAGGAGACAGTCATAGAAGAGACTTAGTGGAGTATTAGCAGTGAAGCGGTCAACCTTCCCTGAAGGTGGGCACAGCCAGGCTGATACCACTGGCACCTTTGAGGACAGGCAGAGGCAAACGGGAATGACACCCTCATCAGCAGGAACACTCATGGGAACCAGGGCCTCAGGCACTCCCCCATCTCTCTCGTATGGGGGCATCATGTGGACCCCATGCTCAGGACAACTTGATTTTTAAGTCAGTCCCCTGGGGGACAGCAACCCTTCTGAGAACAGTAACATTGATTTTATGCTCATTCCTGCTCTGTTGTAAGACTGCATAGCACTCTGCTGAGAAGGGTCACAGTTGTACCATCTTGTCAAATAATGGAGCCAAACTGTGTGTATGAACTAAGCTGCTCTCTGGTTAGAGCTGTCAATTATTCAAAGTTCCTCCTCATTACTGTAGCTTTCAGGAGTGTAAACATTCTCTCCAGTTAAGCCCCACAGTGTCAAACACGTTTCTATGTCTTTATACAAACCAGTGGCGGTGGCGGCTTCAACCTCCCACTCACTGGCTCAGTACAGAAAGGGTCAGTTAAAATGTGTCCTTAATCCCATTTCCACTCTGGGCCCAGGAATAAGCCAGAGGTTTTAAGATTATTAAGAAAATGATTCAGATTTGTGCCACTGCTGTTGGAAGGTGGCTTTTTATCCTGAGAGAATTTAAATTTAATGGCACTTCTATCTTCCTTAACTATTCCAATTTGTTAAGAAACTGAAAGATGGCAAATCAGAGCATGCTAGTTGTGGAACTTAACCTACACAGGTCTCAGATTTTCTGAAGCCTCCATCAAGGTCTCCCAGCCTGTCACCCTCTCAAGGACCGAAGATGGTGTCGCCACCTTGTTCCTTCCCCACAGAATTCCTGAGTCTTAAAATCATTGAGCCAGGGAGGGTGGGCTCTGGGAGGGAGGCTGTCTCTGGCGGCACTGACCTCCAGCAGCGGCCTTCTCATTCCTAATTACAGGAGTCTAAGGAAATGTAATGGGGAGCTGTCAACTTCCCACTGGAGCTCTTTAATGTGATCACTGTAACCATAGTGATGATTTATAAATGGACAAAATGCCAAAAATCTGGGAAATTTCACAGTTACACCCACGGACTCTGCGTATAGGCATGAAGTCAGCATATTTTATGCCTTTGGGTCCTCAGGAAAAGAAGTCTCTGGTGGGTATGATGTGCTGTCACATGGAGACGGTTTAACCCATGTGGCCATGCTGACCCGAGCATCTTCTAGTGCTCCAACAAGTGAGAAGAGCTGGGACCCCTCATCCCCCGAGGCCCTGGTCCCCGTAGCTCATGGCCTTAGTCATGCAGCATCCTGGGGGTCATTGTGTGCCTCTGTATATCCGGAGCTCCTCAGAGCTGCAGGAGTGGAGTGACTGGTATGTGTACTAAACCCTAGACGTGAGTGGAGTCCACTCACGGCCAGGACACCCTGACCCATGCCCAGCTACCTCCCGCCTCCAGGGCTACTGTGGAAGACAGGCACAGCGTCCGCCGACCCCAGGCGGTGGCTCCACACAGGGAAGCCACTTTGCAGGTTTCAACTGCTTGGATGTCTTGATAAAGACCCTTTTCATCTGGGTTTACATTGTGAAGCAGACAGGACTCTCGCTGTCTCATCTTTCTGTGAAAGCACCTTTGAGACGTCTCTAATAATGAGTCCAGTTGCACCTGTCTGTGTTGGGGCACACATGGTCTCCACCCACCCAGGCCTGGAAGGCACAGCAGTGGCCCCTGTACTCGGCTCCTCGTTCTTATGGATGATGACCCTCCATGCAGCTTCTAGCAAAACGTCAAAGTTCATGCAAAAGGATACCAACCTTCCTCCCTGTGGGTTTGCTTTCTACTCAGACTCAATCATAGGTCAAGTTAAATCTTGTTTCCCAAATAATTCTAAGCTGGTGCAGTGCTTGCAGTGGTGGTAGCCATCCTCTCAAATCAGCCCTCTGGGTCAATAGGCTTTCAGAATTCAGAACCTGACCCTCATCTAACTAAGTTCATCCTTGACAGCTAGATGCTGTCCCTGATTTACCGAGGAATATTTGATCTTCCTCATTTGCTGAAAGATTCCACAGGAAATCCTCAGAGGTATACCCAAGCTCAATCTCTCTCCAGTCATAGCTTTCCTGATTTATCTGCTCTGCAGGGTACTGTACTCACCATGCTGAGATTGCCACAGGCTCCACTCATTCCTGCTGCCTGCTATCAGAGGAGAATTTGGAGACCAATCCAGTCAACCAACATCACCATCACGTGGGTAGATGTGGTATGAACACTCACAAGGCAACTCTCCCTCCATGGGGCTGTGAACCACTGGCCACTGTCCTGATTCTCAGAGTGCCCATGCGTGCGGAACCCTGTGGAGGACCACATCAGACCTGTTGTGAGAATAAACACATTGTGACCCCAGGAAAAGGACCCATACCTTCAGCCCAAGAAAGATGAGCCCTTGTGAGGGTGTATGGTTTGGCCTCAATGACAAAATCATAGGTAACAGAAGTAGGTACAACACAGCTGTCATCTGCAGGTCATGAACTCCCCCAGGAAGAGGGAGAAAGGAAACTGCATAGGGAGAAGGGGCCAGGTGCTAGAGGAAAGGAGCTCACTGGCCTGGGAGCTTCCCAGTCAGCCCACTTAGGCTCCTATCCTGGAAACACATGCTGTGGCTCCTGTCTGTCTGTCTGTCCATGGCAATGATTCTCTGAGCAGGGCGGGGTGCTCTGCTGTGAATGTCCATCTTCTGGAGAGTGTTCTGGGCAGGGTGTTGCTTATGTCCAGGAGCCACGAACCTCCTGCTGAGCCAGGGGCAGCATAGACTGTCCCTCTGAAGACTGCCAGGGTCCTGAGGAAGAGTTCCAGAGCTGTCTCTTAATGGGAACAGAGGTCGTGTGGGGCGGGAGTTCCAGAGACGGATGTGGTAGTGGCCGCCAACATGCAGAGGTAGCGGAGCATTCACGAGCATCAGCCAGCATGGGGCTGGGTTCAGCAAGTGCTGGGGAAACAAGCCACGCAGAGGAGATGGACTTTGAAGGTGACATTTACCTGCAGACTCAGCCGTGTGGCCCATGCAGAGCTCCCTTAGCCAGGGCGATAAGCATGTCCCAGGAGAGCGAGGAGGCTACTGGGCTGGGCCCAGCAGTCACTGTCCAGGAGCCTCCCTGCACACGTGAGACAAATGTCGCTGAATCTGCCAGTTTCCCCTTCACCTTTGTGTTACGGGGTGTCGGCCAGGAGGTCAGTAGGGCAGAGGGAAGTCATCTCACCTCCCTGTGTGGTTGGATTGCACGCTCAAAGGTGACTGACATGGTACGCTTTGTTATTATTTTTAATCACAAAACAAGCAATCATGGTCAACAGGCTAAAAACGGTGGTTGTCACAATTAAGCAAAATAATGGAAATTATTCAATTAATAGACAGTGATTTGAGAACCACGAAGTTCCAGGCTGAGGGGTTTTATTGCCCTGCTCCTGGATCGGTCATGCTGCTCTCTGCAAAGAATGATGAGAATCCACACATGGGAAGAGAGTGTTTGTTTAGAGGCCACCTCACTTCTCTGGAGGAAATCATCCGAGGTCTGTGCCTCCCAGTTGCTGAGGCTGAGATTCAAGGCAAGTGCTGGGCCGGCACTCAGGAGAAGCCACGGAGGAGCAACGCCCCTTTTTGCTCTCCCAGCATCCTGATGGCTGCTCCGCTCTGTATACGCATAGTGCTGGCGGGTGGGAAGTCCCTCACCTCCTGCCCTCGGTGCCTGCTGCTTGGTGACACTGGGAAAAACGAGGGAAGGCAGCGGTCACAGCACACACAGGCATGCCGTGCAGCCTACTTAGAATCCGAGCTGGGCCTGTGAAATGCTCCAAACTCTCCATCTTCTTTGGAATCAGGTTTAAAATCTGACACTTTACCTCAAGCCCTGACCCTTTTGTTTGCTCTTCTGGGCAGAGCTAAAGGCAAGTCATTGAAACCACACCATGCACACACCACACACCCGTGTACACGTATACACACCACACCCCTGCACACATGCACACCTCACCCCACAGTGCACACATGCACACACACGTACACACCAACACAGCCATACATGTGCACACAGCACTCGCCACACATGTGCACGCCCATAGATACAGGCCAAAACTATACATACACACACGTGCACACCACACGTGCACACACAAGCATTTCCATTCCTGTCTAGTAGCCTTGCTTAGCAGATTATTTTCAGCATGCACTGGAAGATGTGGAATTTAAAATGGAGACATTGGAAATTAGAACAAAAAAGAGGGCAGAATTGACTTGCTAGTAGAACACTCTCTGTTTCCACAGCAGGACATTCTACAGAGTTGGGTGTGTGAATCTCAGAGGTAAGGAACACCTGGCCTGTTGGTCCCCATTGTGATCTGGGCCATCGCCAGTCATGGCATTGGATGTTACAGAGTTTGCACAGATCCTACATTCATTTTACCTTCTTGAGCATGTTCGATGAGTGCCCCCCATGGGGCTCTGCAGAGTGGGGGGCTTCTGTAGTGGAGTCCTCCCGCTGTGTGGTGTCACCTCTTGAGAGACTGGAGTGCAGGCCACGCTCACAAAGCCAACACTTAATTCAGCCCTTTCTGCGAGAGGGAAGGTTGCTGCAAAATTGTATCTATTCAAGTCCAATATGTGATCCAAATCTTCTGAGCAATCAGAAATGCACACCGACAAAGAAACGCTGCTGAGTGTTGTGCAAGGAGCTGCTGTCTCCCAGGGTCCTGCCTGCAGCTCTGGGAGCAGAGGGGCATTCTAGGCTCCCAGCTGCCAGCACCCAGAGCCCTTCCGTCCCAGCAGAGCCAGGCCGTCCGAGCAGAAGAGGAGCAGAGAACTGTCCAGGAGCTGTTGCACCTAGTGGTAAGATCACCAGTTCGGGTCAAGGTCAGGATGGCTGCCGTTAGCTGGACTTGGTGGTCTCGGTTCTGGACATGCCTGCATCTCTCGGGTCATTTCCTGCTCTCTGGCAAACGCTCCGCCTGAGCGATGAGTCTGTCTTGCTTGGTCGTCTGCACTGGCATGTCCTCCCTGCTCCCCAGGGCAAAGGTCACGCAGAAGGCTCAGCGCCAGGTCACAGCAGAACGGCTGAGACACCTGCCTGTCCCATACACTGCAGTGTCTGTCTGTCCGTGCCGTGCATTGCTGCAGACACAGGATATTCCTGCACTACACCTGCTTTCCTTCCAAACACCCAGCGATCCTCCCGGCGGTTTCCCGAGAGACCGATGAGGGCCTGCGAGCCACAGGCTGGTCAGGGAGGGTCTGTGGCCGAAGGGCCTTCACACCAGATCAGGGGAAATGGGTTTCCACACAGCACCTTTCAATGCTTAAATGAATGAAAAACCCAGAGGAACCACGTATCTCAATTGAGAGTAAACAGGAGGTCCCTAATGACCCTGCTGACACTGAAACAAAAGGAAACTTGAAAAGATCCCATCCTTCTCATTTGAAAACTGAAATTGTATTTTTTGTGCACTAAGACTTGTCATATAGTTTTACTATCAATCTGTGGCCCTGGCGATGTCAGATCTTCAGGGGCACATACCTGTTTTCTCTCTGTGTAGAAAGGAGAGGAGAAGAAGAAGAGCAAAGAATGCTGGGACCATGGAGGAACACACTTAAAACGTGTGAAGCTTGAGGGTGGTGACTTTGCATGTTCAGTGTTTCTTCTGTTAGTCAATTTCTCTAGTTCCAGTAGATACTGATTTTTAAATTTGAACCTTTAAGGAGACTAGGCTGCTTGCTACCAGCCAATGTTACATCAGTGGAAACTGTTTATTTACTTATTTATTTTTGAAGGGAAGGTACAGGTAGAAATGAAGGCACGCAGAGGCAGGCAGGAAGAGAGAGGAGGAAGAAATACTTCCACTTATTTAGTTGTTCATCTTAACTCTTCCCTCTGGCCCTGGGATGTGAACCCAGGTCCTTGGGATGCACAGGGACTGTGGATTGAACCACTACTCCACCAGTGCACACACTTTATGGAAATTGAAGGCAATGACATGTGATGTGTTATTCCATCTGCATGCAGGTCACTCTTCCTCATTGCTTAGCGGTTACGTTTGGACACAGGATCGAATGGCTTTTAAAATGTGCATTTTTAGTTTCCTTCCACAATGTCGTCTTAGTGGTTAGAAAAATAAATCTAATTTTTGAAACAACAAAATAAATGAATAAATACATGGCAGTATAACCAGAAAAAAACCCAAACAAAAACCCGATCCCATCTTTATCTGAAACTTTGCTGTTTTCTTCATTGTGACTCTCTTGTACTTGTGTGCTTTCAAGAGCATGGCACTAAAACCATTGGTCCTGGTTGCTGAGTGCTGGGTGGCCCTGTGGAGACCCTCTCTACCGTCTCCAGGAGGAGGCTGCTTGTCCCCAGTCCTGGCACCGGGACAGCTGCACAAGCTGTGTTAGGAGGGCCAGAACCCTCCTCTCCACAGCAGCTGCTCCCTGCCCCCACTTGCCCTCTGTCCCCTCCCCTGCAGTGGCGGACCCCCCCTCCCCCAATGGTTCCGTGGTCTCAGCTTAGCGCTCATCACTGCCCCCACATCATCACTGTGCACTTGGAAAACTTTAATTCTTGTAAAATGTCCAAAAGTTTCCTTTGTCTCTGCAGAAGACTCCATCTGCTTCTTTTCTCTCTAAATTTGGTTCTCATCAAATACCAGCAAATTTTAAGAACGTGTCATTTTGCTAAGCTCTTTTTGGTGACATCATAATGTGCTGATGATGTAAAGTATGTGATATCAGGGGAAGAACACTAATCTTGTTCTCCCAGTTCCAGATTCAGATCAGGGCCCTGCTCAGGGCTGACTATGTGACCTTCGACAAGTTGCTCCCATATTTTCTCATTGAAAGCTATTTTGCAAGCTGAAGTATCATCTATCAATATCAGAAATGTAAGAAATGCAGCAGGAATTCCTGGGTTAGTTTTAGACACTAATCACATTTAAATCAATTTGCTATAAAATACAACTTGAGTTGCATAAAAATGAATTCTGGAAATAAGTTTACCATGTAGAGCTTTTGGGATACGCATCCAGGGCAGAGAGGCAGCAGGCCCAACATCACCGGCCATTATACTCAGGGATTTGACAATGGTTACAGTTTTCTAGATGCACCCTGTGCCTTCACTCCTGGTCGCACACTACAGGTGCCCTGAGCCAGGTGCATTCCTGGACCTCAGGGTGGAGCCCTCAATGAGGAGACCCAACTGAGTCTGGAAGTTTGATTCTAGGAAGCTCCTGGCTGTTGCTGATCCTCTGGTCTAGGACCTGCTTTGAAAATGCTGCCCTTGTAGGTCTATGCTGGGGGCTGGTCCCCAGGATTCAGCAACCCTGTGATTCACAACACAGGAACCTTGCCTGGGAGCGAGGAGAAGACAGGACATAACTGCATCACCTGCTTTTATTGTAGCCCACCACACATGTCATTTGGTGAGTTCTTATCCAAATCTGAACTGAACTGGAAATTAAAATTTGACTTTGTACAAGTGAGTCTGCCCATCCTGTAACTCCTCGGGCCGGGCACACGGAACGGGATCAGGAGATACTATCACATGAGCCCTGTCTCCCCGCAGACTCCAGGCTTTGATTCAGCCTCTCTTCCAGAAACATCTTAGCTCTTCTCTTTCCACCCCGCTCTGAACTGACCAGCTTCAGCCTGGGCATGGTGCTGACGCGCCAGGAACAGAGCTGCTTGCTGCCAAGAGGACCCCGCCCTTGTGTTTCCTGGAGTCAGGGAGGCGGCTGTGCTGAAGTGCTCTCTGCTTGGAGGGTACAGTCCAGGGCTCACAGCCCCAGGGGCAGCGGGCACCACATTGGCTCTACCTATGTTATGTTGTCCAGCATCGCCATCTAGTGCTCGTGGGCAGGTTTCCATCATCTCAGTGGGGCATCTGAAATGAAGCTGGTCACTTAGAGAGATGCCTTCCCAGGTACAGGGTACTTCCCAGGGCAGAGTGTAGGAAAACCTCAGGCACTCTGACTTGCTGGATGAAGAGTAAAATGTGTGTATACATATGCTCTGGTCGGGTAGCCGGCCATCATTCAACACAGCACCCCCTAGACACAGCTTGTCCCTTCCTGCACCTGGCCGGGAAGTCCAGCGAGCAAGCAGCTCACTGAGGGGCGTCTGCCAAGCCCCCGGTGCATGTGAGGAGCGTCTCCCGCTCTGCAGACTTGCCCTTGGACATGTTCCCAGACGCCGGCTCAGGCGAGTTACATCTCTTAAAGAATTTCTTTCAGGATCAGCTAAAGAAAGTTCTGGATGATCATTTGGTTTGGGGCAGGAGGTGGTAATCATGTAGGTGTGAACTGGACCTGGAAACCTTCCCTCCAGGTCCCCGTTCTGCTTGTCTGTGAAGCCGTCTGTCTGTCCGTCCCGTGACAAGACAGGCATCTCTTCTCCAGGTTCGGAGGCCGCCCTGGTGTTCTAAGTGACTTTGGGGACAGCACTTCTGAGTTTCTCCACTTTGCTGGGGAACAGGACTGGGTGTGGCTCAGCACCAGGACCAGACCACAGGGTCACAAAGAAATAAACGTCCCCGAAATGGAAACTGAGGCAGGAGCACCCATGTTAACACACCCCTATGAGAGAAAGTAAGAGTCTTTAAGGCTGGCCCTGACTCGAAGATTAAAATGAATTAGGAAATGATAAGATTGTAAGGACAGACACCAAAATGTTCTGTAGGTGATGGAATTCCCAGTAATGAGTACTTTCTTCATGATCTTTTTGTAAACAAAGAGCAAATTTCCCTCATATATAAAGTATATAAAAATAGGATTAATTTATTGTAAGAAAACAATAGAAAGTTTTAAAATAAGTGTTAAGTGGTGAGGTCGTCCCCACCACCTGATTCAGAGCATGTGCGCAGGTGCGGTGAGCCGCAGGTGCCACCCGGGACCAACAGGCCACATTCTGCTGCTTCGTAGCCTCAGGGGGCCGTGCTTCTCTCTGGAGTCTCCAATGTGGGCAGCATGTCCGTGAATTGTCCCTGCTATGAATGTCCTACAGTCCATGACAGTTCAGCAGCTTTAGTTTGTGACACTTTGTGACATGGGAATAATGCTACCATGCTATCTGTTGTCACCTCTCTGGATAGGTGACTAGGAGTGGACTTGCCAAGCCATGTCATCAATTTGTGTTTAATGTTATAAAGTCACTGGGCTTTTCTGTGGGTACTCTGCCCCCACGTCCCCCCAGCCCGGTTTCTTCACCTCCCCAGCTGCGGCAGGTGTCGTCATTCATCTTCACTCCAGCTCTTCGGATGTAAGTCTGTGATGTTTGTGCTTTTAATTAGCCTTTCTCTAGTGGCTAGTGGGGCTGAGTAACAGTCTTGTTTGAGACCATCCTTAGTGTATATTCACTGGGGAGATGTTTGCTTGATTACTTTGTTCATTTTTTAAAGATTGACATTTCTTTGGGAATAATTTTAGGTTGACAGCAGGTACAGAGATTATGCAGAAGTTCCTGAGGGCCCCTCTCCAGCCCCCAGTATTAACATCCTGTGTTCACAGGGCCCAGAACTGCAAAGCCAACATCGATACATATATTTGATGGACCAAGCTCCAGACTTCCCTGCATTTCCCCATTCGTCCATCAATCTTTGCTTTCCATCCGGTGCCATCCCAGCCAGGCTGCACCCCTCCTCACGACTCTAGCTCCTCTGGTCCAGATGGCTCCCTGCGCTATCATGTGTTCAGATATCGGCAGTCTTACAGGGTGCAGGACAGGTGTCCCTAGATTATCCCCCATCGGGTCTGTCTGATGTTTCCCCAGGATTAGTCCTGCATTGACTATGAGTATAAGGAAAGAATATGACAGAGCTAAATTTTATCCACTTTATATTGTTTATATAGAGTGGTAAGTATTCTTTATACATGCAAGTCCTTTGTCAGATACATGATGTGCAGTACTTTCACTCTCCTTCACCTCTGTAGTTTATTAAGTACAATAAGCCCACTTTGATAACAAACGCGGAGAGCCTATTCTGGACGACTCAATGTGGTGCTGAGTTCGAGCAGAGCCTTCTGTATTCAGGGTGGAAGCAGAGATACCCCAGTGACTGTATTCTAGGACCTTTTATAAGGCCCTGTGTGTGTCTCGTGGAAACTTCTCTCCAACCACCAGATTTCATGGCAGTCTTTATTTCCTTGACTGAGTGCTGGATGGACTGTGCCTGGGGGCATCTGTACTAGAAGAGTAATTGCATATGGCAACATATGTGTGCCAAAAAAGCAAGGGATTGGAATTCTTGGAAGACCAGGAGGCCCCTATGTCCCCCTGACTCACTGTCCTGGTCCCTCTCTTCCTCGGACCCCTTACATTCAAAGGCCCACACTTGTCTTTGTGAGTGTAAACTTATGGAGTGAGGCAGGGGCAGAGATCTCAGGCTCTGGGAGATGCTAGCATGCAGAAACGGTCCTGAGTGCCAGCGTCAAGGAGTGTCTGTAGGCTCTTACCTAGAGGGGACATGGGTAGTTGGGATGTGGACCTGGACAGAGTCCTATCAAAATTGACTTCCCTGAGCAGGGCAAGGGAAGACGAGGTACAGGGGTAACCTGGCAATTGGGGACCTCGTATCCCGCTCTGCAGCTCCTCCAGCTGGCCCCTCGTCCTCAGTCCTCCCTCTCATCTGTGCTCCCCAAATATGCAGCAGACTCTTCTTTGTCAGAGGGAGTGGTCCTAGTTTCCCTGTCCGATGGGGAGAACCATGGAGTGGGGAGGCAGGGAAAGGGGTGGCAGGCCGTGCTAGAACTGGGACAGAACCGGCAGTGGGAGGAGGACACAGGCACACCTGGAGGTTCTAGTTCCCTGGGTTCTGATAGGTGATTGATGGCAGAAACCCATGCAAACCGCTGCAGAGGCTCTGTCTCTCTGTCTCTTTTACATATACTCACACACACACTCACACACACATGCACACACCTACTTAGTTGTCTAATTGCCTTTTTAATGTTCCAGTCATTTGTTATTTTTATTACAAATGATTAACATCTAATGGAAAGGTTGAAATGGAACCCACTTAGAGATTTATGACATTGAACATCAAAAGCATTTTTAACAAGAGTAATTTTCCTCAGTATAGTGTCCAGAGTCATATCAATGACCCATGTCACCTTCTAACAGATTTCAGATGAACTCTGCTATAAGGAACACTCAGCAAGTCCTGGCAAAACAAAACCAGATTCCATGATGGAAGGCTGGGGAGGGCCCCTCACTGACGGAGCAGTGACTGGGTAACAGGTGCTGAGAGCATCTCAGCCGTCAGTAGGAAAGAAGCCCCCTCAACTCTTCAGCCACAGGACAACTCTGTACGCCCAGGGTCACCTCTGCTGGAAAAGCATGAGCTGACCTTGGGCATCAGCAAGCTTGACCTCTGGGGTTTGAGGAGCCCCCACAGGGGGCTGCAGACTGGCTCTGTGGAGGAGCCGAGTTGCAAGGAATCTAGGCAGAGCCGTAGACACAGTGGAGACACAGACAAGGCCGGCAGTCACCACAGAGTTGCCGGCCTGGGGACAGTGGTCGGGGACGGCTTCTAGCGCCAGTCTTTAAAACCAAGCTATTCAAGTGTAGTTCACCCCCATGTCTTGTCCGTTTAAAGTACATAACTCAGTGTTTTTTAGTTTATTCACAGTGTGTGATTGTCATCAGTTCAGAACATTTTCATCACCCCAAATCCCTACTCAGGAGCAGCCTCCCAGTTCCCCTCTGCGCTGCTCAGATAACAGCTCGTCACCATGTGCATTTATAGATGTCCCTTCCGGCCGCTCGTGGATTCAGACCATGGGCTCTGTGACTGGTTCTCACTGAGACATTGTCGCGTATTGAAGCTTCATTTCTTTTTATTACCAGATGTCTTCTATTGTCTAGATAGACACACTCTGTTCGTTCTCAGTGGATGGGCGCTCGGGTTGCTTCTCTATAGCACTATTTTTATCTGCTGCTTGATCTTGGGTACATCCTGACAGTAATGAGGGCAGAATCTATATTCTGGCTGGGTTCAACCCGACGTCACTACTCACTAAGTGTGTGTCCTTTTGTGTGCCTCTGGGGTGTCTGGATTTTAGTTTCCTCATCTTTTAAAGGGGCAAGAGTCATAGTGCCACACAGAACTGTCTGAGAATCCAAGTAAATCATGAAAACCTTTAGCCCAGATGTTGGTCCAAGATATATGCCTAAGACAGGAAAGAAGATGGCGACTGGTCCTCTTAACATTAGAGCCCCTCTGGACATCCTCGTCGTATCATTAAACTAGCCATCCTCCTTCAGGGGGTGAGTCTAAGATAGAGTGTGCAGAGGCCTGACGCCAGAGCTGGCACAGGGCAGGTGCTCAGCAAGTAGGAGTCAGGAGGAACAGCACCCGTCTGATGGAAAGTCGGGAGGGAAAACCGGGTGTGTGAGGTGAGAGTGAGTTACTTGCTCAGGTGCAGAGACCACACCCCAAGCATGAAAATGAGAACTGTAGTGTGAACTGAGTTCCGTCTTCTTCCCCAGGTTCTGATGACAACCTGATAGAATGCAGTGACCAGAGACATGGCAGGATGGGGACTCGGGATGGGTCAGCCAGTCACTGACGGGAAGAGAAAGGGGGACTCGTACACCCCACATGCATTGATGAGAAAACAGCCAGAGAAAGTGTCCTGTCCACTGCATTTAGAAGGGTCCATCCTGGAAGTCAGCACATTCTGATTTTCCCATCCTCCCCAGAACCAGGATGAAGAAGGAGCCTGCATTCTGACCAGGGTGCAGTTTCAGTGATGGCGTGAGAACTCGTGTAAGTCCTTTCTGAATCTTAAATCTTTTCTCATTTATAAAAACAATTGGTGGAGGAGAGGCCAGTAAAGGTTCTTTTTAAGTTTAGGAGCTTGACCGAAGTGTTCTTCATCCCATGAGTGTAAAGACAGACCCGACCGCTGTGGCTGGACGTGAGGGAGGAGGGCACTGAAGGGTGTCTCCACCAGGGGGCTCCCCGTGGAGCTGGCCTCTCCCAAAACCTTACTGGGGTCACCGCAGGGCCTGTGGGAAGTGCACCTGTTAGTTCACTTCCCGAGACTTTGAAGCAGAAAGGTCTGAAGACAAGATGTCTCTGTCTTAGAGGCCCCTTCTTCCAGGTCACTTTGTTCACGTCCTTAGTGTTTTCATGGGATTGACAGGAACATTTTAAATATTGAAAGAAATGTGTTGATGTGTCACTAATTGAATGACGGGATATTTTCATGTATGTTTCATTTTTAAATCACATTTGAATTTTTGAGATGAATCACACATAGCCAAGGGTGTAATTCCTTTACTTTTGACATGCTGTTAAGTTATACTTGCTAATGTTCTAATTTATTGATATTGTATTTATATTCAAAAATGGGTTTCATCTACAACTCTGTTCTGTGTTTTTGACAGTGGTGGGAAGGGTCAAATAGTGATCCTGAAATACTGACTCCACAAAGATGCTCCCATTTCCAGAAGCTGTGGGTCACTGCTCTCTCACAGCAAGGCCCTTGTTCCTGGAACTCAGGTTGCAGCTTTGAGATGCGGGGGGCTCACCTGAACTCCCCCAGTGGGTTGGATCTGCCATACATGTCTTTAAGAGCAGAGAATCTTTCTCCGCTGAATTCTGGAAGAAGTGATGGGAACAGGCAGGAGCTGCGAAGGGCGGGGGGACTTGCCCAGGTGCTGGATCTCATGGGGAGGCTCTGCAGGCTGGTGCTGGGCCTGGACCACCTTCCGTGGTCAGTTGCCGGAAATGGGTCTCAGTCTAAGTAACTCACAGGTATTGGGGTTTTGTTCTAGACCACCCCAAAGGCAGATGTCAAAATAAAGAAAATCATAGGAAATTTTTGATTTCCAAGTGCATATAAAAGTGATGTTTATGCTCTACTGCAGTCTACTAAGTGTGAAATAGAATTACATTGAAAAACAATATGCACACCTCAATTAACAAGTATTTTATTGCTAAAAAAAATAGCCGTCACCTGAGCCTTCTGCGGGTTGTAATCCTGTTGCTGGTGGAGGGTCTCCCCTCGATGTTTGAGGTTGTTGACTGAATAGGGTGGTAGTGGCTGAAGGTGGATGGGTGTGACAATTTCTTAAAACTGAACAGCAATAAAGTTATAGCATCGGTTGACTTCCTTTCAGGAGAAGTGTCTCTGTGGTGTGCGAAGCTGTTAGGTACCATTTAACTCTCAGCAGAACTTTTGCGGAAACAGGATCAATTCTCTCAAACTCATCACCTAAGTCTCTGTCGTATTCTAGACACTTTGCTGTCATCCCACAGTGTTCACAACATCTTCACCAGGGGTAGATCCATCTCAAGACACCCACTTCTTTGCTCCTCCAGAAGGAGCAGCTCCTCATGTGTTCAAGATTTATCAGGAGATCTCAGCATTTCAATCACATCTTCAGACTCCACTTCTAGTTCTAGCTCTCTTGCTGTGTCCACCACATCTGCAGAGACATCTTGAACCGTTCTCAGTCTCCCATGAGGGTTGGAGTCAACTTCTTCCAAACTTCCGTTAATATTGATATTTGACCTCCTTCCATGAGTCACAAATGTTCCTAATGGCATCTGAACTAGTGAATCCTTCCCAGAAGGTTTTGACTTGACATTGCTTAGATCCATCAGAGGAATCACTGACGATGGCCACTACAGCTTTAAGAAAATATTTCTTAAATAATAAGACTTGAAAGTCGAAATGACTCTTGGATCCATGGGCTACAGGATGGGTGTTTGTTGCAAAGATGAGGACCGAATTCATGTCCTTGTACCTCTTCTTCAGAGCTCTTGGGTGACCAGGCGTATTGTCAATGTGCAGGGATATTTGAAAGGAATCTTTTTTTCTGAGCAGTAGCTCCCAACAGTGGCCTCAAAATTCTCAGGCAGCCATGCTCTAAACAGACATGTTATCACCAGGCATGCTGCTCATTGATGGTGCCCAGGCAGAGTAGACTGGACATCAGTCCGAAGGCCCTGGTATTCTGGAACAGTATATGAGCACTGGCTTCAGCGCAAGTCCCCCGACGGGAGAGTCCCCTTCCTCTGAAGCTTTGAAACAGCGCCCACTCCTCTCCAGATGTGAAAGCCCTGACACATCTCTGCCCAGTCAAGGCTGTCAACTCCACACTGAGCATCTGAGCAGGTCCCCTCCTTCAGTGATCTCAGTTGTACCTTCTGGAAGCCTCACTAAAGCTCCCTCATCAGTACTCGCTGCTGCTCCGGCACTTCTCTGTCTGGAGACACGTCTTCTTGGTGACCCAGCCTCTGCCAGCTCCAGACTTCAGTCTCCTCTTTCATCTCATCTCAGAGAACTGAAGGGAGCAGGGCCCTGCTCTGGGCTAGGCTTTGGCTTAAGTGGGGCAGTGGCTGGTTGATTATCTATCCAGACCACTCGACCTTCCTCCATATCAGCAATTAGTTGCTTCATGCTCATCATTCATGTGTTCACTGGAGCAGCACTTACGATTTCTTCAGGAGCTTTTCCTTTGCACTCATAACTCACTAGCTGTTTGGCACCAGAGGCCTAACTCTCAGCCTGTCTTGCTTTGACAGGCCTTCCTCACTAAGCTCACTGTTTCTGGCTTCTGACTTCAAGTAAGAGACGCATGGCTCTTCCTTTCACTTGGAGGCCAGTGTGGGGTTGTTAAGTGGGTGTTTTTGTCATGTCTCAGGCAGTAAGGAGGCCCAGGGAGAGGGAAAGACAGGGCAATGGTGGCCAGTGGGGCTGTCAGAAGATGAGTTATTAAGTTCGCTCTCTTATCTGGGCCATGTTTGTGGTGCCCCATAAACAATGACAATGGTGACATCAAGCATCACTGCTCACCAATCAGAACAAATATCATAATCATGACAAAAGTCACAATATTGAAGGAATTACCCTAATGTGACAGAAACATGAAGTGAGCACTCACTGTTGGAAAAACGGCTCCTGAAGATTTGCTGGACACAGGGACACAGCCACACAGGGACATGGGGACACAGGGACGGGGAGGCGGGGACAGAGGACACAGGAATAGGGAGGCAGACAGAAGGACACAGGCTACCGCAGACCCTCACTGTGCAAACCCTGTGGCGCTTGTAAAGCACAGCCGAGGGAGGCGTGCGTGCCCACAGCGGGGAGCAGGTTCCCGCAACAGGCCTGGGAACCTTGGATCGAATCCCTCCTCACCCTCCAGGTCCCACCCAGCCCATCCCAGTCTGGCCTGGTACGTCGGATGCCCAGCCAGCCGATGGGGCCCTACGTGTCCGTGGTACTGAGTATCTGGCTCGTGGTGACTTGTCCGGGCAGAATCAGGAATATCATGGAACCCTGCCATTGGGTTTGGGAACAGTAGGGCATGAGGCGAGCACCTGTTCTCCTTATTTTCATTTTATATCACCAACCGTGTAGACTATAATAAAGGCAAAATAAGCAGCAGGGTCCAGAGGATTTTTCTGTGAAAAGGAGCCTCCCCCATGCCATCTTTTATGTTGGAGTCAGCCGTGAGCCTGTCCCTGAGAGGGGACTGGGACCGGGGACCCCGTCAGCAGATGCGCTCATGGGTTGTTCACAGGCACCTCAGCACGACAGATAGCAGGTGCTGAGGCACTTTTTGCGCTCCTTCCATTTGTTGGTCCCCCCCATGTCCCATGCCTCGTACCTGCTGCCCTGGAGCTGATCATTGAGGAGACAGGAAGTGTCTTTTCTACCCAAACAGAGACACAACCGAGAGCAGGCCGAGCTGTGCACCCACTCCACGGTGCTCGTGTGGGTGTCTCTGGAGCGTCTTCCTCTAGCTGTGACCCTAGCAGAGGTCGGGGTCCTTTGTGCCTAGGGCTGTGTCCTGTGCACTCAGAGCAAGAAAGAAGCAAACCACTGCTCCATCTAGAGCATGAGTGAAGCCTGAGCAAGAACAGGAAAGGAAAACAGCCATGGGGAACCAGCAGGTACAAGGCCCCTGTCAAAGCAGGTCTGAGACGAGCACATGGTCCTGAGTCTGCTGGAAGAGAGGCTGCAAGACCTTGGGACGGTCAGAACCTCTCATGAAACCCTGAGAGGAGGGAGCCACTCAGACTCACACTGTCCTCCTTAGAGCCCTCTATTCCCAAGAGACATGTACCTGCCCCTCGGTGAGCTGCACTGCCTGTGAGGACCTGTCCAGGGTGCACTGCTCTTCTTAGCCCACTTCCGTCATCTGGGGTAGGACCTGCCCTAACAGGAGTCAGGGACCTGGAGTCCAGGCCCCGCCACAGCACAGCCTGCGTGGCAGGGCCCGTTGCTGGAGCCCATTTCACTCAGTTTTTCAGCCTGTCTCCTCCTCAGAGTCTTTGTGTCCTAATTGTCTCTGCTCCTGAATGCTCAGCTCAGCCACGTCATCCCAGTCTCGGCACAGTCACAGCCTCAACCCTTGTCTCCGGGGCTGTTCTGGGCTGGGTGCTCAGAGGAGGGAGCTCTGGCCTGTGTCTTTCCCAAGCCTTGTCAGGAGCAGAACTGACTGCCTCTGTATGACTCTGGTCTCCCCAGTCACCGTGGCACCTTTGTGACATAATTCAAAACAAGTCCAATTCAACATGTGCTGTTGAATTAGCTCACCCATGTCCCTGCAAGTGACACCCAGCCTGTCCCTTTAGCAGCAGATACTACCTACCAACTCTTGAGGCACGTAAGAGTTCCAGCCGCAGGCGGGTTCCTAAGATTTTTATGTATGTTGACTGTTGCCATTGATTTTGTAAGAAACATATTGAATTGTTCAATTCAAACCAAATCATTTGTTTTAAAATCTTAATGTCACAGAAACACAAATACTAAATTATGATTCTATCTTCACCCACCACTGGCTTTCTTCTTGAAGAGGATAATTTGCTTTTCTGTAGATGGTTAAAACAACACTGTGCTCAGTGAATATTTAAGCTCTGACTGGTCTCTGCAGTGACTCAGGGTCAGGCAGCCTCCCATCTGGCAAACAGAAAAGGCCCCAAGGAGTGGACATGAGAGATGTTCACAGGGAAGAAAGTCACTGGTTGATGCAAGGTCACCTTCCCTTCAGGGGCGGCCGGGTCTGATGCTACCTGTAAGCTCTCTGTTGACTTGGTCAAGATTCCACTTCTGGGCGGGTCAACCCTATAAAGTCTGGGTTTTGTGGCATGACGCTTTCA
This sequence comes from Solenodon paradoxus, assembly GCA_004363575.1. Classification (NCBI taxonomy): domain Eukaryota; kingdom Metazoa; phylum Chordata; class Mammalia; order Eulipotyphla; family Solenodontidae; genus Solenodon; species Solenodon paradoxus. The sequence goes on from RJWH01000990.1 coordinate 162,546, forward strand.
TAGGTGACTCCATTTGGGACTGCTCTAATTTTAACTGTATCCCCCTTTTCACTTCTCAGTCCATTGAGACACGATTAAAATGTTAGGCAGCACACCACGTAGGTCCCTACTCTGGAGTCCTCAAGGTGCATGTCGTGTCTGCTCGTGGAATCCACAGGTCGCCATGTCCGTTCACATGGTTGCAGGCAGTCATTCCCTGCACTGCTTCCCTGATGTTCGAGTCTCAGTGCTCACACCTGCTTGGCGGTCAGTGGTTATGAACCTGCATTGAAAACATGTGAGAAATAGAGTGTTCCAGGGAGGTGACCAGGATGACGACAGCAGGGTCATTCCCAAAGTCTGGAGTGCACTTCGGAGACAAATCCAAACCAATCAGAATCAAGTAAGTCAAAGAGAGACCTCTTCGGAGGGGTCACCCCCTTAAGCCAAACGGCATGTTTACTGCTGCCCCAGAAGGGTCAGGCCGAGGGCACAGCAGGACAGCAGGAGCCACCCCAGCACAGCATCGCTGTGCTGTGCAGGAGAAATCACACACTCCCCATCATGACCATGGACTCTGGGCAGACACAGTGCTCTGGGTGGCTGGCGCGTCGGCCACACGTGCTGCAGCAACCTCTGGAGGGGTCATGGGCTCATCTGCTTGGGGAACCAGGGCCAGAGATCTGCTACAGTGAATTTGAGTCAAGAAATCTGGTAACTCCTGTTTGTACTGTGGTTCAGGGATGGAAAGGTGCCACTGAAATTGTGCGTCTATAGACCTCACGGCAGGTTTTATTTGGGTCAACCTTGCCTGTGCCCTTAATTAGGTTGACTGTACATACCACTTTAAACCAGAGAGTGCTATTTGTTTCTGTATTTCCCAACCATCAATTCTGTCCCATTTTTAATACACCAGGGCCATCTGTCATGCAGGCCAAAAAAAGCAGTTGAGTTGCCCCAGGCCAGTGTTTTGAGGGTACCCAAAAGCCCCATCCCATTATTCTTGCAAGGAAATATGGTCAGTCTACCCTTAATGTGTACTGAACCTGGTGGAAGTCTCTTGGGGGTTAGAGTTCTTAACCTGAGATAGGTAAATGACCCCCAGGATTGGACACCATAGTGGAGGGTTGGATTTGTTCCAGAGAAACTGAGGCTTCAGAAACCAGGGGATTTGTGAATGTGAGCTTCAAAGACACAGCATTGGGACAGACCCAGCTGGAGTTAGAGGCTCTGTCACCCCAACCCCCGCAGAGACCGGAGCTATCGGAAAAGTGCCCCTCTTTCCAGGCCAGAGCAAGGCAAAGGGTGGACAGAAGAATCATAAAGATTTACATAGTCTAAGAAATAGGACAAGGATGGTCTGAGAGAAAAGGAGGACTGGGAAGAAACATTCTTAGTCTGACATCCTAGAAGGACACCATTACCTCAATGATGGCAGCTTTTCTGCCTAGTCAATGTGGTCTTGAGGTCTCTAGCATTTGCACAGACCCTGATACCAAGGGAAACCCCTTTGGTTGTGAACTATACAAGGTTCCATACCTTGTAATATATCAATGGTGTTAGTGATCAAAAGTAATCGACAGGGTCTCTTTCCAGGACTCTCAACTCTGAACTGCATTAGAGTAGAACAAAAATTGTAAATGGTGAAAAAACTTTGCAGCCCCCATGGTTAAAGTTCTGATCAATGGAATTCACAAGGAGATGCTATTTTCTTGATATCTAACATTTTAAGATAATAACTGGAATTATGACTGATATTATTCCAGGACATACCAGATTTCTAAGAATTTAATCAACTTCTAGAACACTTGTATGATAAACATGCATCCATACAGACATAACCTAAGAAACCTGAGCATCAGTTCTGATGTGACACTAATTCCTATGTGATTTAACCTGTCAAATAAGCCTATTAGTTTAGCATCTTCTCAGGTGAAAAGTAAGTTCTTTGAGATTTTCCAGGACCCTCTGGGAAATCCTAAACCTCTATTTAGAATTAGATTTGGGGAAAATATCATAAGGTTTGAACATTTGATTAGGATCAGTATGAAATAATACTTACCTATTTAACCAAAGTAACAGCAGAGGATATTAAAGATAAATGCGGAAGGTTGCGTGTTGTGAAAGACTTCAGGAACATCGAGAAAACAGGATTCTTGAAGCATTTGAAGACCTTATGAAGGCAAAATGATGCATGATATACACTATTTTGGTATAAAGACACAAAATATTTTCTGTCCAGATAGGTTACCCAAAAGGTGAAACAAACTTTCAGAATCTCTTAGCAAAAACAGACCAAAAGTTAAAGAAGCATTGTCCTTTTAGCAGACATAGAACCCAATTTTCATTTCACAACATTACGCTTTTCATTTGAAAGCTTTTTATAGTAATCTCCAGTAGTTGACAACTGATATAGCTTGGTTTTTTTCTTGAGAGTTAATGTGTACTTTAAGTGTTGCAAATAGAGAAAAATGGAAGGATGACCAGACAATACTGTACTTTTACCACTAGATTTCACTACCCAGCCCTGATTTCCATTCAAGCCATGCTCCTCTTACTACCAAGAGAAGTCATCCATTCTGTGCTACCCAGCTAGTAAAAAATTATCCTTACAATATATCTAGTAAGACAAACTGTCACGACCCTTTCTACACATTGACTAATTAGTTCATCAATGATACTTCTGGGCTTGCTTCACCCACAGGCCCTTCTAAGGTTTCATTTCATGTTTGCATTCGCAGGGTTTCTTCTGCTGTGTCTCTACCACGTTTAGCCCAGTTGGGTAGTTGTAAATCAGAGAAGCAAAGAGATTAACTGAGGCTGCAGGCCATCAACACAACCTTTCAGCTGTTGGACTAGGACACACGGGGACACAGGGACTGCCCTTGTGACGCGGATTTGCAGCAGGTGCTGCAGTTGGCATCGTCAAAGGTGCACCTTCTTCTCTGGGGGACTGGGTGGGTGCTCTTCCATCCCTCATCCTATGCCAGTGAAAGGATAACTCACAGAAAAGGGTTTCAGCAGAAACTGATAACCATTCCCGGTTTATCTGCCTAAATTCAAAGGAGTTCATCATTTCATTTTAACAGGCACTTCCAGACAAACTAAGTTCTCTTTGTTCTCAGGCTGAGATGCTAACTAGAGCCTTGGGAAACCAGTCAAGCTTGTCTCTTTTTTTGTTGTTCTTCCAAAGACACAGTGCCCAGGGGCTGAGCTCCTACTCTGCCATCAGCAGGGCCAGGGTTTACATGTGGCACTTATGTGTGGCCCTCACACCACATGAGCCAAGGTCCAAGTGTCTGCAGTGCTCTGCTGTCCTGTAGCAGGAGGGCAGCATGTGTACCTCACAGAACTGTGTTGTGAGGACTACACCTGCAGCTGAGATCGTATGATGCTTACGCAGTTCACCAGCATAATCCCACACAGTGTGTGCCAGGCACTGCTGTCTGCAGGAGGCCATTTCACAGTGTCACCTCACTGGTCACTCTCGAGTGCTCCCTGCAAACAGAGATCTGGGACAGACAAGAGTTACAAGATGAAGTTGAGGGGAAATGATGCCTGAGGTCCCTTGTCAGACCCTGTATCTTACTCATGACATCTGAGGAAGCTGATTTCAAGGAGTCGTGTGCTGTTACCTTCCTCTACTGCCGGCCTTTTCTTCCTTCGTTACTTAAAAATTTATAATAAGCGTTGAATTAGATAAAAGGGAAGACCTTCTCTCTCACACCTGCAGTTGGGCCCAGTGAGGAGTGTGTCTTTCCCTGTAGCTGTCCTTCCATGTTTCCCAAGGGACATGAAGGTTGGGGTGTGAGGGTCAGGATGAGTCTGGCCCTGGGGCCACTGCTGTGTACTCAGGAGGTCATGGCAGCCCTCAGTTCCACTCCGCAATAGGACACTGCTCATTGTCGATGGTGTGACAAGGTGACACAGCCAAGGGCTCTGTGCGATTTAGGGATACAGTCCTCAAGTGAATGAAAGTCCATTGGCCAAAGTTCAGCCAGGAACCTGCCCTTCCTCTCCTTCCTGTGAAGGAAAGAGAATGGTGGTGGATCCTAGTGGACCAGGACAAGAATAGCCCAGTGTTCCATCCCTTATGGCCCCCAGAGACTTATGTCTCTGTTGCCTATAATTCAGGGTGACAGACATCTTTCTATCACATGGAGCAGGGGCACCTGGGGACAGTTTGTCTGTGAGCCCGATGAATCAGATGAAAGGCTCTCCCAGTGTTATCCTTAATAATTACCCTGTAATGAAACCTTCTCAATCGCTGCAGAAATACCCGGGGGTCTGTTTTCTAGGCCACCAGCCAGGGTTGCACAGTCATTATGATGGACGGGAGAGCTGCCATTGCCCTGAGTGCCTTGCACACTCCCCTGAAATGTGTGGGATTTCAGTGATCCTGCTCTGGCTGTGGTGTACCCTTTGATAGATCATTTATTGGGAGAGGTATACACTACCTGGGAGATAAAGAACAAATCTGCCCAACCATTCTGGGGCCTTCTGAGGACACGGTATCCACTGTACCCACATCCCCTTCACTGCACTGCCCTCTGCAGAGGCCATCCTTGTTTGACTTGTAATTACCATATTTTACCACATAAAATGTGCAACACCATTTTTCGCCCAAACTTTCAGAACAAAAGTCTTTTGTTTTAATTTTTTTATTCAGATTTGTGTTTAGTTATATTTAGGTACTGGATATTTTGTATTGTGAAAGAATCTTAGCATTTTTTTAAACATGTGGTACAATAATTATGGTAAAAGAATTAAAGACATATAGTTAGAGAATTACTACTACCCATGTATAAAGTGCATCCTTATTTTTTCCTCACAAATTTGGGCCAAAAAGTACACATTATACATGGCAATATGGTACCTGCTATTCATTAAGGGACAAGAGTACCCAGGGGTCCTCTGTGAGGAAGAAGCCCTTGCCTTTTCTGGAGCAAGAGAAGCACGAGGACTGCACCACACTGCCAGTATGATCCCCAGCTCTGCTGCCTGATTCTGATCCATTGAAAGACTCCTCCTAGAGTCTGCTTGGCTGTGTGGCAGGTCACAAGTGTGAGGACCCAGGGGGCAACTGGTCAAAACCCAATCACTTCCCTCTCAGGAACAGGCAGGTGTTCCAGGTGTTCTGATCGCATCCAAAGGGTGACTCTGCGCCCTGCCTTCCCAGGGCAAGTTGTCGGTAGGAGGCAGTGAGGGTGACTCAGGCAAGGGGTCTCTCAGGAGGAGCTGGCCCAGGTTCAGGGCCCAGCTCTGTCAGAGGCTCTCGTGCAGGTGGCTACTGCAGATTGTAGCACGGCTGGGTCCATGTTCACTGACAGTTCATTGGACTCTGTGATTAAGGAGAAGCAGCTTTGCTGGATCTCTGTGAGGGGACGAGACATCACAGTCCTCTCTCCAGGACCAGAGAACCTCCGGGGCCAACCCCATATTGGGGTCATAGCCTCGACGGTCCTAACTGGTCAGGCTGGGTGTGGGCACTGAGTCTGGGCAGACAGACAGCAGATGCCCCGGGTGCTGCTTGATGAAGCAGCCAGGAGCCTGCCCCAGTCCTGCATGCGTTGCTCTGCATGCTGACCTGCCTCCAGGTTCATGGGGACTTGAGTCAGTTTCTTCCTTCATGACAGTCACTCTGAGTCTGTGTCCACATGCAATGGACGCGCAGCAGCCATCCTTGTTCAAAGTAATGGAGCTGTCTCTGGGTTCTGACTGACAGCATGACCTTATCACTGTGGGGCCCGCCTACCTGCCTCACATATTCCAGAAATAGTGTGCAAGGTACCTCCTAGGGACTCTCTGACTTTAAAGTTCCTGCCGAAGCTTTGGGGGTGAGCTCACAGGTGCAAACAGAAGTGACAGGAGGGCTAGGTGTCGCAGTCAGGTCTGAGGTTTTACCTTCCTCTGGGGGTGATTGTAAAGCAGAAAAAACTAATGAAAACAAAGGGCCTTGACTGTCCCGGTGATGCTCAGGGAGCCTGTTAGGTGCTGCCAGGTGGAGCCACGGGCTGGGGAACTTGAAGTATCAGAGCTTCTGGGGATAGAGGCTTCTTCCTCACCGTGGTGGTGTGGTATGTGCCACTGTGGTTCTGTCACGATCACATTCTGTTTCCACTGTGTCTAAACGTCTGCTCACAGGTCTGGCACAGGGTTCCTGTGGCCGCACAGATGTGTGTGGGCACACAGGGTGGGCTCCTGCTCCCTGGGGCTGGGGCACCCCGTTGGGGTCTGGAAATATGTCACCTCCAGGTAAAGGACCCTGAGGGGACCACCGTCCACTCTATTCATTCTTTACTGTGACCCGTGTGAGCCATGTCCTTCTTTCCCCCTTGTTTCAAGTGCAAGTACAGTGAGAGCCAAGTTCAGGGATTCCCACTCTTTCCACTCAACATCTTTCCACAAGCCCCCACCCTGTCTGAGGCATTTTTCTTTCTTGGGCATAGCTGTGAGCAGGAGACCATGAGTCTCTGTGCCCCAAGAGCTCACCCTTGGACGGGGCAGGGGCCTCAGGCGTGAAGTCCAGGAGTGGAACACGTGCACAGTGTGTGATGCCAGCTCTCAATCTGAGGGCCACACACCTGGAGCCCCTGAGCCCCACACCGGCCCTTCTGTGCACGGAGGGCGCCGCCACGGTTCCCTCTATCTGGCCGCTCTGTCTGCTCCAGACTTCATTCCATGCACAGCAGGGGCTGGAACCAGCTGAGCTGTCCTTGTTGTCTGTGCGCCTCTGTCCTCCGCTGTCTGCTCACAGGTCTGGACACAGGGTTCCTGAGGCCACACTTCCTATCCTACTAGTCACAGCAGATCACGGTGACTCCAAGTCCAGGAGAGAGGACCGACATGCCACCGCTGGCTGCAAGGAGTCTCTGAGCTCTCCCTTTAGGGTCTGCTCTGATAGCTGATGCAGAAAAGCCAAGTTCGCAGAGTTTTCCTCCACCTGGACAGTCCCGAGGCTCAGGCACATGCAGTGTTGACCCTGCCCATTGCCAGTCCCCTGCGGTCTGCTGATCTGCTCACCCGCACTTCCCCGCTCACTCCTCTCCCAGCTCCTCCTTTACCTGCAACCAGGTAAAGATCTGGCATAGTTTCCCTCTGTGTCTCCAGACCACAATCATCCAAAAGTCACAAGACTCAAATGAGCCACCGGGTGGGAAGGTCTCACCAAGCACTCAGCTCCAAGGACCACCAGAGCGTCTGTGCCCTTCTGAGCAGACATGTCAGCGAGCTCCGCCGGGGTCTGCGTGGAACATGCCCTCTGCTGGGACAAGTGGCTGGTCACCGGGCACGCCCAGGAGTCCTGCAGAGCCACTTTCCCTCGTTTAGTGTAAGAGCTGCTGGGACAGCTTATTCATGTGTCAGGTCGTTTCCGTTGAAGTTATGAGGTGAAGCAGACAAAACCATTTATCACGGTTAGGAGGGTATTTTTCAGTGTTTTGATTCCTATAATGAACTTCCTTGAATTCACTGCTCATGGACATGGCTTGGGGAAGGCTAGCTAACCATCCTGAGTTCTATTGAATAAAGAGTTGGCTTTGTCAGAATGATGTATGTTAAACAGTTTCCTTAAGAACATGAAACGAGAATGGAAACTATATTTCACTCTTTTCAGTCTTGTCTCCAATGCCTTAGAATTTTTAGCAAGTTTTCCCCAAACGGTCATAGAACTTGCAGAAAGGACACTTGAAATGGGGTCATTTTTCTCTTAAATTGTGTGATCACTCATCATCTCTTTGGGATACTGAATACAGCGCCACTCGTCTACCCTGCTGTTCTCACGCAGCAGCTATCAAACACTGGAGGGAGACGATGATGGAAAGGTTACATTTTTCAGTGATTATCAAGGGCTAAAACATACCTCTGGTCACCATCTCAGGCAGTGTGCACTTAATGTAGAGTTCAAGAAGAATAAAGGAACTCCTAATCCATTTTCTCCTGCTTCTCAAAAATGTGGAACTGCGTGAACCTTGGCACGGTTTAATGGAAACCTCATTGTTCCCTCTGAAAAGAACAAGACTCCAGCAGCCATGAGAAGAACCACGTAGGATGTGTGACTTTCCAATCACGGATGGAATGTGTCCTGAGGTTTTCAGAGAAGCTCGTCATGAATTTATGTGTCTACCCAGTATTTTCACTGAAACCACAGTAGATCAGCACTTAGACTTGATAAAATTATAAGAGGCTTAATTCTCAGGCTTCCTGAAGTCAGATTATTAACAACACACCAATGTATAAACACAGAACACTCCCCAGATGTGACAGGCCTGCAGCACCTGAATGAACGCCCCTGAGAGACACCAACCTCAGGAACCCCCAGGTCATCACCTGGATCCTGTTCAGCAGACGTCTCCACCTTCTTGCTCTTTCATTTTTCTTGGTTCCTCAAACAGGCTGCCTGACCCTCCTCTCCAACCATTATACTTGTTCAAACCTGGAATCCTCTCATCTATTGAACTTTTTCTGGCTGTTGTTTTCAGAATTTATTTATTTTATTGTTCGTCTTGGTTGTTCCCGCAGACCCGGTACACGAACCTGGGTCCAACGAACCCAACAGGGACCCCAGAACTAGTTTTAATGCTACAGTCTCAGCATGACATGAGACACTGCCATGATGTCACTGTATCTGACACACATGTGCCTGTGCACTCGCGCTGTGTCTTTTCATAATTGTGTCACTTCTAGAGCAGGGCCATACCATCTGTGACTCTGGGCTCCATTGTCCCCGGTTTTCAGATGAGAAGGTCGAGCAGGCTCATAACTAGGAACAAATCTGGATTTGAACCCAGGAGTGGGCCTCAGCTGCACCCACACTTCGACAAGCAATGGACGAGAGCAGGGGGCGCATCCAAGGGCTCCACTTCTGTGCTGGCTAGAGATGTGACCCTGAGGCCAGCACGCTTGGTCTGGCCCAAGCCGACTCTGGGCCAGACAGAAGCGCAGATCTCACCTCAGCCTGAAGCAGGGCTGTCCACATGAAATAAACAAAAGATGCGAATTAAACAAACCAGTTCTGTCCACACGTTGCCTGGTGAAATTATGTGTCTCCAAACCTGACACTCACACAGTGATGCTCTGCCCCAGCTCCAGAGCCAAGAATGCTGAAAGACCACCTGCGGAGGAATGATGCTAATGCAGGCTGGGATGGCGATTTGGAGTGTGAATCTGGGTCGCCACTCACAAAGAGTGATGAGTAACATGCAGGGGTCCGACCTGCTGCCCCCACCCCTGCCCCTGAGAGCTCTCCAGCTGCCCAGCACCCCCTTTCCCTCGGCAGATGAACACATTCCTTCCCAGGGTTGTAATTCTATACTGTGGTCTTTTATCCTTGCCCTTTTAATATCAATTTGCACTTTAAATTATACTGTCCATTATTATGTGAGAGCTATTAATCATGAACCCACGGGCAGAGTGCATTTCGTTTTATAAAATAGACTGAGATCAATAGTCATTATTCTTCGGTCTTAGACATAAGAAACCTGGAAAGCGATCATCTGTCAAAAGTCCAGCGTCCAGATTTTTTCAATTCTAAATGAACATTGACATAAATCGATCACTCTGCATGAGGAGACAGGTCCATGTGTGCCGATAGATAGTTTGCACAAAAGTGATCTTCCTGTGCTAATTCCCTTTCACATTTTTGACCTTGTGCTGTGATGCTCTTATAAAATTAAAGCGTAATTTGCAGTTCACAAGAAAGAGAAATTTGGGACTGGATGTAAAATAGAGGAAATTAGAGAGCACGTGTAATTATTCACTTTCTTTTAAAGTGGAAAGGCTTCTAATGAGGATTTGAGTCATGCATCCACTAGACTTACACAGACGCCACTGCCCACCACCCAGCTTGGAAATCCTGTAAGGGCCGCGGGTGAGGAGGACTTTCTCTCGGTGCCACCTCATTACATAGTTGCAGTTGGGAAAAGTCATCACTTGCTTTCTCTCTAGATGTCTGTTTTCTCAAGTCCAGTGCAAATGTGTTTAAGGGGAAAGAAAGGACTTGCATTTTAATTTTCCTCAACCACATATCCTTGTCACAAACCTGAAACATGGCCAATTTTCTTTCCAAGGACACGAGTTAAATGACCTTGGGGCAGCGAGGGCCCTGCCCTCCGAGCCAGCAAATGGGCTCTGCTGCGTATGTAGCAGCGTGTCTGAGAAGGCACTCGGTTCATCACTGCATCCCCGGAATGCATTTAAGTGCATCATGTGTCCACTGAGCAACATTTAAAGTATGGTCATTGGGTGACATCATCTAAAAATATCCTAAGATGTGTTGGCTTAATGTGTCCTTTGAATTCATGATGGGACTTGTGCCACCTCCTTGAAGACACTGGGAATCCAGCGTCCTGTCCCTGCCAGCACAGGTTGCCTGCTGCTTTGGGCCCTGCAGACAGTCCAGGGCCCCTGGATGCACTACGCCCCTGGAGGGCTGCCCCGTGCATGCACGGAGGACTTCAGGGGGCGATGATGTGCAGGCTGCTCCAGAATCAGCAGTGGGGCATCGGCTCTGTGTTCCCAGTGCAGTGGCTTCTGGACATGGAGCTTGAGTTGCACCCAGGCCTCTGTTCGGGTGGTGGCACCGGGCAGCAGTGGGACATGGGGATGGTGGGTGTGCTGCATAGACACAGCACTGTTCACTGAAGCACAGGGCCAGAGACGTCCTGTCCTAGAGACCTGGGGTGGATGCAAGAGAGTGAGGTATCTGTCAGGTGAGAGTTTTGCTCCCTGACCCAATGCCCGGCTCCGCTGCTGGAGGAGTGAGCGAAGCGTCAGCCGTCTGAGCCTCTCTGGGCAGTGGCACCGGCCAGTGCAGACTCTCCAGGGTGACGTTCCTGTCATCCAGGCCCAAGCTGCAGGGGAAGGGGCCCTATGATGGGCAGCAAGCCTTGCTCGAGCCCACTTGCCCTCCCTCAGGTCCTGCTCAGGACTGCAAGGAGCAGCTGCTCCTCTGCCCACGCCACCCTCAAAGCGGAGGCCAAAGAGCCACGTGTGAAGAAGGGCCATCCACGCCCAGCACAGCCCTCGGCACTCGTCTCTGAGGTCAGAGTCCATCAGGAGAGGAACGAGGGCCTGAGCGAGTGCAGTGCTGTCCGGTCCCCTGGCTTTCAGCTCAGCAGAGTCTCCACATTGTCCCGGTGGGCTCTGCCTGGCACTACATGAGGCCCAGACACCGCCGGGGAGGAGACGACACTTCAGGGACTGAAAATGCTGGCATCTGTGATACACCGTGCTCTCAGAGAGCAGCACAGGGTCCCCTGAAAGCAGAGGGGGGCTCTCACTGTGGGTAGGTCCGCACGTCCCGAGGGAGCCCTTCTCCAGCAGGGTCTTCAGCTCTGCCCACAGCCATGCGGGAGAAGCCGTGAGACCACCAGGTGGAGGCCCAGGCGCACACATGGACCTGGAAAGAGGGGACGCCAAGGGGAGACTCCCAGAGCCTCCCCAGCTGGAGCAGCGGTGTGGTCGCCGGCAGGGCCTGCTGCAGTGAGGAGCTCCACAGGGTTCTGGGAAACCGGCAGGGGGTCGCTGTCCCACAGCTGCCCCACCTGGACCCTCAGCCTACAGGACAGTATGGATTTTGTTTCAGCCTGAGCAGCACAGGCCGCTCCATCCCCATCTGCTTTCCAGAACAAGACAGAGCCCTGATAATGGCCAGAGGTCTCTGAGACCTGGATTCATGGCGGCCTCTGCAGAGAAGACACGGTGGTTTTAACAGGGACCGATGTCACTGTGTCAGATGGCTGCGTGCACAGAAATCCCACGCACCGCCGCCTCTCCTCACCCCAGCTGGGCGGTGGCAGCCCTAGGTCAGTGGACGTGTCAGTCGACAATGCTGTTTCGCTGTGTCCAGCCCCAGGACCGGGGCCTGCCATGGCATCGCAGCAGCCCAAAGCAGGATGGCATCACACCAAGGGATCTTAGTGCGCGGGTCTTACCAGCGTGGCAGAGGCCCAGAGCACTGCAAAGACTCCGTTTTGAGACCAGGGCCGCCTGCAGTCTTCATCAGTGATGGGTAAGACGTAGCCTGCCCTGAGATGTTCCCATCGACCCGGGGCAGAGGCCAGAGGTCAGCCCCCAGAGCGCTGCTGCGGTCCCTTTCAGGAGGGGTCAGAGGACAGCGAGCTACAGAAGCAAAGGCAGAAGTGACAGCTCCATGAAAGGTGTGTGACTTGCGATGCAGCATGTGCTCACCTCCAACACAGGCCCCATGCGTCAGGGGCAGGGCCAGGGCCGCCCAATGGAGGCGGGGTCCTCGGTGCGCTGGAGCAGCCCACCGCAGGACGAGGGTACCGGACAGAGAGCGGACGGGGGAGCAGCCCACTGCAGGACGAGGGTACCGGACAGAGAGCAGATGGGGGAGCAGCCCACTGCAGGACGAGGGTACCGGACAGAGCGCGGACGGGGAAGCAGCCCACTGCAGGACAAGGGTACCGGACAGAGAGCAGATGGGGGAGATGGTAGTGTAATTAAACTGGAAGGTTCTGAAAGACGTGTAGACATAGTTTAAGACAGAGACAGAGGCAAAGCAGCTGAGCCGGTGGAGGAGAGGAAATGGCGTAGAGGGGCTGGGGTAGGAGCTGCTCCCAGGATGCATTGAGAACCGTGGGGCCCCCATCTCCAGCATGTCCTCGCCTTCGCCTGCATAGTGCCCAGGGAGGGGCCGTCCTCGGGGCCCCCAGCCCTAGCCATGACCTCACATTACTGGCCTCTACAACCCGCCTCCTCTTCACGCACAGGTTTTAGAATGACGTGAAATGGTGATCCTTAGAGAAAAGCCACATGTTCAGGAAATCTTTAAAACTGAGCACCGTGCCCCCAAATTCATGGGTAGAACTATGAGACAATGGAGAAATGGATCCACCCCTTTCTCTCAAACTCTTTTGTTGTTTTAAATTCCATCAGCTGACTCTGGGGCTGCCTGCCTGTGGCTTGCAACTGTCATTTTCTGGCACTTAAAGCAGTGAGCGTGTTTGTCTTATAAGAGGGGGACGTGGACACAATGGCAGCAGGGCTCAGTCTGCACCCTTGCACACTACACAGACTGAAGTTCAGCCACAGTTTTCCTGGCTCATTGTCCCTGAAAAAAGCAAACGTCACCTGGTCCCTCTGTCCTTACTAGGGCTTGCATACTGTAGGTACCTCACATTGGTATTTCCTGTGACTCCACAATAGATGACCACAGACTGAGTGTCATCCTATAAAACAAGTGACTGTCATGGCTGCGTAGGTCAGAAGGCCAGTACGACTGTCATGACTAAAGTCCTCATGCTGGGACAGTGCACCCCTCCCAGAGGATGCAGGGAGGTTCTGCTGCTCACATGTGCTGCCAAGTCACTCCTCTGATGGTGCCCCCCTGTGTGTCCCGTGGTTGTGGACTATGTCCTGTGGCTCTCACTCAGTGACTGTCCCTTTTCTGGAAGGGACTGGCACCATTGATGGTGGCCCTCTCCTCCACTGCACGGCGTTCCTGCTTCAGATCGCTCCCTTCGTTCATTATCCCTCTCTATCCCTTCTGCCTCATTCTTCTTCCCTTTTTCAGGACTGATTGTCCGGGGTCTGTCTGTGCCCTCCAAGACCAGGTCTCTATTTTGAGGAGTGTCGACTGGCACCTTGGTTCCATCTGCAAGCTTGAGATGGCTTGTTCACAGGCTCTGGGGTTTAGGATACAGATGTCTATTTATTACATTCCCCAATTACTTTTCCTTTGGATCAGAGAACTGTTTGAAGGTGTGCATTAGCCAGAAACGACCTCTATCAGTGCAGGTCGGGGAAGTTCACAGAGGGCACCAGATGGAATTATTAACAAGGGAGACAAGATGTGGACTTTTGTCATAGGTTTAGTGATTATTCTGGCAGGAGTGACCTCCTAGTTGTAAGCATGTTACCAAGTGGCTCCTGAGATTGTGTAAAAGGCCACCCCATCATTGGCACTCGTGACACCCCCCACTCCAGGATGACTAGGACCCTCACACCCCTCAGTCCTATGATCAGAGCTGCGGCTGGGGCTGCTGAACACAGAGACAGCCACCTACATAGATTTTGAAAGTCTGATCAACTTAAAGAAATGAAGTTGTTAGAGAAACTGCCTTAGATGACTTCAAGTGGTCCTAGTGACAGAATGACTCTGGTTCTGGGGGCCCTGGGGGACAGGATGAAAAAGTTTGTTTTATAACATGTGAGTGTATAAAAGCAGTAACTTAAAATTGGCATGGGATGTTATAACAGTGATATAGCCATGCAGAAGACAGCAATTTAAGAATCGCAAATAGATAAATAATTCAGAACTTTAACATCTTAGAAAAAGCAAATTTGTTTTTTGCTCAGCATTGCCTTGTATGTGATATCAGTTCTAACAGAGGTGAGAATGTTCTAGGTTAAATTTCTAGTTTAGCTTTGGGCTAGAAACGTGGCTAAAAATACAGTAAGATATGTAGTTAATTTCCTTCAGGCAGAGGACTGGTGGTGTTGACGCAGTCTTATGACTTTCCAGTGAGATTTTTGAGTCACTCCCCACACAAGATACAGCTTTGGAAGAAAAATATCAGCACAGGATAATGAGAAGCAGATTTCTTGTCATTTTTGTCTGCTGCTCCCCTGAGGTCCTACAGTTTTTATATGCAAACAGAGAAGGCAGTGGCTGCAGCCTCTGAAATGAGCTCTCCACTGAGATAACTCCACACCACCCTCCCCTCACATAAACCATGGCTGCGATCTCTTTCCAAGTCAAGATCCAGAATACAAAGTGCTTCATCAAAGTTTTAGCTGATGTTGTGTCCACAAAGTATTTCCTGGGTCATAGGTAGGATTAGAGAGAATTTGGTGTGGGGGGTTAGGGGCCCCAAAATTGTGTCTGCAGGAAGCAGGAGCCTGTGAACAGCAGAGCACAGGGAGTGAGTCCCGTGGTGAGAGCTTGTAGTTTAACAGAGAAGCAAGGCCAAATGGAGTGGGAGGAGGGCGGGGGCCACTTTGGCGAACTTCAAGCTCCTCGGAATTTAGGCGTGGCTGGGTCTGGGGGTGAGCCCCTCGCCCTCCCTGCTGTATGTGCAAAAGGCAGCCAAGGGGCCGTAGTTTCCTGAAGGTGCTAGCCTCTCTTGAAAAAAATGTGAAGGACCTCAATTCTGCATGGGACCTGGGACACACAACACATCATGTGTTACAGGAGAGTTAAATGATTATAAACTGGAAATTCCCAGCCCTTTTAATCATTCCTGATTGATAGATATACATAGGAAATTCCACTTGAGTGTTTATCGCTTCTTGGCACTTCAGTTGAAATGGGTGTTTCAGAGGCAGAGCAAGCTCAGGACGATGTTTTGTTCCACCCCAGGTTTGGGTCCCTTCCCACAAGCCCCATCTTTGTACACTTTTTCTACAAGTGCTAAAAGTAAATGAGCTAATGGAAGACATCGGCCTTCAGTGAACCAAGGGAGAGGACGGGGTGTCAGGTACCACAGAATCACTTTCCCATGGGAAAGTAACCTAACTGCTACCCCACCAGGGTGTACCCGGGGCTGTGACACTTTATTGTCTCCATGGAAAAAAGATTGTGTAGACCCATTGGAAATGGAGCTTTTGCAAGCTGATCTCTGACATCAGTAACGTGCAGGGAAAATATCCAAAGCTGCAAATTAAATTCAAGGTAATCAGCCTTGTAGTCTCTCTCCCTAGCCTCTCTAGTCGAACTCTGCCTGATTGCATTCTTTGTAAAACATTTTATTTCTGTTTCCCAATAGTGATCTTTTATTTTATTTTCAACTTCAGGGAGTATATAATATAATCATTCTCTCTTTATGTTATGTAATGCCAGAGTTTGAAAAGGAAAATTCATGGAGTATGTAATGTCAATCACCTCCCCTTATGAAAGCGTGTGTCATTCATCTTGGTTAAAACAGGCTTGGGGAAAGTATCCTTTATTCTGAGAGCAACTGGCTTTTAAGCCATATTTGACCTAATTTGCATGAGTGTCTAGTTAAAGGCTGTTGACACATTTGGGAATGGAATTGTGCTCTGTCCAAATGTGCCTTTTTATATTCAGTGATGTACCTCCAAATTCCCACCAGAGCCCCACAGGAATCAGTCCTGCCTCTGCATTCACACTCACATTCACACACGTACAGTGTCAGCGCTGTCCACACACTGGGCCCACTCCTCACACTGGGGTCCAAATAACCATCATCAACCCTCGGGAAGTGTCCTTGACCCAGAGCCTCAGAACTCTGTGTCTCATAAGTGACCCGCACATGGCTCTGAAGTCGCATCTACAGCAAGCAGAACCACTACAAAGCCAGAGTGACGGAAAGGGCCTGCTCCCCAGTCACAAGCAGAACCTTCCCCAGTGCTCCCTGCCAAGATGGGCGTCCATGTCTCAGCTGACCCACATTAACCTGGCAGCTACAGAAAACGCATAGGCCAGCCTCTCTGTAGGCCCTGAACTGAGCCTGTGCGGGGCTCAGGGCTGTGTGGCTGAGTCCTTACTGCATCTTCCTCCCACCTATTCCTGGTGACACCACAGGCTCTGACGTGCTGCTTCGTGGACTGTGTCTCCCTTCCTGTGGGGTGTGAGCCCCTGTCCTGACCTAGGGCCCCTGTGTCTCCCTGGACCTTGCACACCAGCCCTCTGAAGGTGCAGTTGGGATGGAGAGACTGCGAACTTGCTTTCCAGGAGTCTCTGTTCCTTAAAAGGGAGTTCCTCGTGGAAGGGCAGCTCCCAGAGTAGAGGATTTGCTCTGCAGCAGTGTTGGCCTAGTTTGGCAACCCCGGCAGGCCAGTGAGGCCTGCACAGGACTTTGCACTAGACTCTAGACCTGTGCAGGTGCCCAGCAGACGAGATGGGGTGAGGTTGGGTGCACACAGCCCCCTCGCTGTCTCTGCATGAGAATCGTCAGGCTGGGTCAAGCGGGAAGGACCTGCAGCCTGACTGGGTACACTGACCCGAGTCATGAAGGAGAAATATGTGCTTCCTCATATGCATGAATTTAGAACTGATTTAAACACTTTTGTGGTTCTAGCTTACTAGTGAAAGTGGACTTCACATATTAGAGCCGAACTCTGGCTAAGCCTACTATTTCTGTCAAAGAGAGGATCTGTTAACATCCCAGGACTCCATGAGAGGGAGTAGCCAGGCTCAAGGAGAATAGACATTCTGATGAAGGAACATCTCCAAATAGTTGTGACATCAGTCACATCGTGTCTGATGAGCAGGAGCTATGTGGCCGCTGGTCCAAATATATGGAACGTGAGTCCCTGATGTTGAACGTGGGAGGGCTTATCTGAGAGGTAAAGAAGTGTTCGCATGTTAACTCTGCACCTGAGACTCTGACCTCAGTTTTATGTACATGCATATAATGTGTGTGACAACATATATGCACATACATATACTTAGACAAATACCTGTGTTGAAGCCCTTAAGGAGCATTCAACAAGACTGATCGAAGTCAAGTTCTAGGTCTGTCTCTTCCATAATTGTCTCTTAGGTCCTAAGTCACTCAACCCAAAAGGCATCAGCACCTTCCAAATCAAAGGTAATACCTGTGCTTCTGATGTCCAGGCAGGTCAGAGCCCCTTCCCTGCCACCTTCCCTCCCACCCCACTAGCAGAATTGTCTGCACACACACAGGTCAGGATCACTGATAAGAGAAGAGACACTCAGAGTCATGTCACTAGCCCCACAGCTCTTTACGGTGCTGTATCATTAGCAACATTGAACCAACCAAGAAAGCCTGAGAAACTCAACCAAACCACAAACACTCGTAAGTGGTGATTCCAGAGTCAAACTCCAGCTCTGCCCTGATCCTGAGCTGAGGGCCTGACCTCAGCTAGTACACCCCAGGGGGTAACACAGTGAGCACGTTAGAGGATGGGGAGGACTACAGAAAGACCAGAGGGCATGTTTTCCATAAAGTGGACTGGACTTTTACTTAATAGCCAATGACCCATTTCATCCTGGTTTTGCTAAGTCAAAACTGCACAGATGCCTCTATTAGTCAGCAGGAACATCTCACTTCAGGCTTCAGTTAAGCAGGAGGGAAGAGAAACTGTATAAAGAGAATGAGGACACCTCCAACCCAAGCAGGAGGAGAGACATTATGAGAAACTGATCGTGTGCGTCTCAAACAAGCAAGGAACAAAGCTGGAATGGAGCGACTGAAATTGTCGGGCCAAGCTTTTATCCATGAGTTCCACAACATTAAACATCTCTGTTCATGGTGACATCTTGGCAGAGCACTGATTAAAATGTGTTAATATAACAGGGTCTTATTTAGCAGGAAATGAATTACAAGTTATGCCAGCAGCTATTTTAAACTCTGATACTTTCTCCTTCAACCCCCAACCAAGATGTAGTGCATTTAAAGGCTGAAAGATAATTACTTTAGATAAAAGATCGCATGAGTGCTCTGATCAACACGTGATCATTTATGGCATACTGTTTTGTCAGAGAACACACTGATTCTCTGTGACCTATTCATCTCCATATTTTAACAAACATGCAAATCCTGTTCTGGGAGGAGATGCATTCATGGGGAGAACCTGAAAAAGTTCACTGGTGTCCTGAAAACATGTAAAGCCTAGCACATGGGCGATGCTCTTCTCCATGAGAAGGGGAGTCTCACAGTATCTTAGGCATTCCAAGCTTGGAGATTCGCTCTGCACATTCGCACCTTAGGCTCTGAGAATTCTGCAGCCTTACTTGTTCAAAACCACAGACAATAGTGATCTTAAGGCACATTCCAGGGGAAATTTTACTAGAAAATTATATGAAGGAAATGAAAAGAAAGAAATGCTTTCCAATATTGAGAAAATAAATGCAATGTTGATTTAAGAATTTTTCAAGTATCCAGAGGGCTTACAAGATAAGATAGGCCAATTCCCATCTTTACAGAGAGAACAGTGTATGTAGGTTTAAGTCACAACCAAGGGGACATTGTAGTGAATAGACAAGAAGAAAGGTGGCCCTCGAGGGTGACACTTCAGTGGGGGACATGCTCACCACAGCTGGGGTTGAGGAGAATGCAGAGGTGCCGTCTGTCTGGTCTTCCTTGGGGAGCGACTCAGGAAGTGCTCCCACTATTCATCTCATCCAATAACTGCCTCGTTATCGCTTCTTAATGTTCTTTCTCTTTCGATCCAGAAAGCTCCAATCTTCACAGGAAGCATGTTTTGGAGAAAAGATAAAGTTTAAAAAAAAAAGTCACTTTCTTCCATCACCCCAGCCTTCACCACGATCAAGTGTTTTAACATGAATTTTGTGGAAATAAATGAAGGCCACCCTCCAAACATGCATATGGTGGGGACCCAGAGAGGCAAGGAAGGGACAATTGTGTGGTGAGGGAACATGCAGTCTGCCCTGTTGGGGGCTATTGGTGTTGGTGTGGGGACAGTGAGCAGCGAGGCCAGGACAGCCCAGAGGCTTCTGCCGAAATTCAGGCCGGAGGTATACAGGGGCTGAAGGAGCTGGCATCAGCAGAGTGGGCGGCTCGGGGGCACTGCAGGGATCACCGTGTCTCCCCGGGTCCTCATGTGGCCTTTCCTGGGCACCCAAGTCCCTGAAGTCCCTCTCATTTCTGGGACACCGCTCATGTTGGACTGGGGTCCCTCGATGACCTTGTTTAATGCCGCCCCTCTTTGAACATGCTGTCTCCAGGACAGTCACGTCCTGAGGGCTTGGACTTTACATCCAGCTTTGGGGCGGATGTACTTCAGTCTGTTGGAAGAGTCGGGTCCAGATTTCGGATGACAACGTCATGACTATTCCCACTAGACCTCAGGATACAGCAGGGCTCACTGATATCACCACTACAGTCATCCATAGGGCACTGGACAGCTGGGCTGGTCAAAAGTATGGGCCATCTGTGATGCAGTTGTTCTCAATGACTACAGGTCGATGCGGATGCAGACACTTGAGTACATTATCAGAGAACATTTGAGTACCTTCTGTGTGAATGAGAATGAGTGTGAAAGAGTAAAATGTGTTCACCAGAGCAGTTCACTGTCACTTTGAAGAATATACTATTTATGAAAGCATTTTCAGCGCCTTCAATTAAAGAATCATACCCATTCAAGATGCTGCCATGACAGTGGTGCCTGTCATTTCAAATTGTTTAGTTTCTGGTGGGAGAGGGGCTGGACAGAGAGGGGAAGTGTGGGGGTGAAGGGCACTGAAACGCTGGTGGCCAGTGTGGTGAGTCATACCCGTATTCTGAGAGATGAGTTCAACATCTTCAAATGAGTATGGCTTTGCAAACTAAAGAAATAATAATACAACGATTATATTATTTTGAAAAAAAAAATGGCTCAGTTTCAACTTTAAACAGTCAAATCAAAACCGTAAGACTTGTCCAAGAGAACCCCCATAGTGACAACTCAGACGCACGCTGTCCAGGACCAGCTTGCAAAGAAAAGAAGTTGCCCAGCAGTGCTCATCTGTAGAAGGTTGTATTTGACACATTCGGTGGTCAGCACTTGTGCTGAATTTTATTTAAATTCAGACTGTGGCCACTGCGGGGCAGGGCAGAAGGAAGGAGGGACAAGGTGGAGCCAGAGGCACTGGGACTCCTGGGAGGCTCGGTGGGGTGTGAGCACAGACTGAGTGCACATAACCATGTAAGCAAAGGAAATAATCCATTGATTTAAAATTAAAAGTAATAGAAAGAGTACATGACACAGGTTGAGAGAATGAATAAAAGACTCTGCTTCTCCTCCCTGCACTGTGCTACTTCCAAGAAAAACTTACTCCAACTGTAATTTTGAAAGGAGAGATGATCTCAAACCCTATCTCGTGAGTCTCATGAGACTTCCAGTAACAGGTTGGACCCTCCTTTGATTTCAGGGGCAGATCTCAGTGACACATGTGGTATCAGGAAGAGACGACCTGTGACTTGGAGGCCACACGTCTGTCTACTTCTCTAATGTTGGAACTCAGGTGCTGGGACGAGATTATGGAGACAGTGCTCACCATCCAGACCCCAACTCTCCACATCAGGGCCGATGAGAAAAAACATTGATTGTCTTTAAAACTGCATTGTAATGCAACATGACCAAATTATTTCCAGATCCAAAGATAATTAAGCAGTGAGATAAAAAATCCATCGTCTGCTATATCTCATGGTAAAGGAAGGAACTCAGCTTTTTGAAGGAGATCTGCTCACCAGATTTAAGTCAATGATATTCCCCAAGCAGATCAAATGTTTATAGTAGAGTACATAACACTTAAAATTCCAAGTATTTTCTATGAATATATAGAAAATTTTTAATTTGAAAATGGCAAAATCTACCCAAAGTAGCCCAAATACTTAAAAAGACACACAGTGGACTCCTTTAATGCAGAAAGGATGGATATTTCTCCTATTTAAAATGTTTCTAAAAACTAGTAAGATAAAAGCAACCTAATAGAAATAGATAAATGTTATGATAGAGAGATCTATGGACTAGGAAGTGGAAATGATGGGGAATTTCTGGCTTTAGAGAAAAGTAAAGACGAATACAATTTTCTGTCCCTCCAGTTGAAAACATCCACAGCCCCTTAGTGCTGTGCAGCATGACGGGGAGGCCTTCTCACTCCTTGTGAATCTGCAACCCAACAGCAAACACTGGGCATGTCAAAGGGCTTGTACTAGAAAACAAAAATACTTCTTTGTAGATGGACAAAAATTTCACATATATTGCTTAGATTTTTGTCAGCTCTGCATGCTGAAGTTCATTATGAAATACTCAGCCTGCATAATTACCATGTCCTATTTTTCATTTCTAACATGAAATATCTTTAGCTAGCCAAGATGTTTTCATGGGGTGGTTAAGAGGGCTGACTAACTCTGGATGTGTGGGTGTGAATCACCTCAGTGCCTCGGACCATGTTACTCCATGCATCCTCAGCTCCCTTGTCTATACAGTGGGATGAGCGAACCCCTCTTCTCAGGTGGTTTAGGACTCAGTAAGACAACTCTGTTAGGCACTGTGTAGAAGGTACCTAGAACATAATAATGTGTTCAAGAATCAAACAGATCATACTATTAGTGCTCTTTCCTTGTGACATCTTGCATAGTAGGGCAATATTCCCTCAAACTGGGGAAGCTACCGGAGAATCGATGAATCCGAGCTCTCAGTTTTCAGCTGGAAGCAGAACCTGAAGAGGCTGCTGTGTCCAAGGTGAGTGACTCCTGGCTCCTGGTGGTGGCCGCTTTCCAGTCTCCTGGCACATGTTTGCCAGTGGATGCTACGTCCTTTGCGCCATTATTTCCTTGATGTGTCCTGGGGAAAGCTCTACACCCTGCACAGCCCCATGTCTTTCTTCAGACCAGCTCCTGAATTTAGTGTAACCAGCATCTTAGGAATTTTACTTTGCTGTAAGTGTGATAGATGTTCCAGAACCGAGAAATCTGTTGGGAACTACATTTGTCGCCAAGTGATGACAAGAAGGGCCATTAATTCTCTCTTCGGTTACCTCTCTTTCACTGTGCTGGCTTTGGCTTGTTAGCTGTGCAGCGAGATGTTCCTGAAGCAGCCCTTAAAGAATCGTGTGAAACTTCAACAGAGCTCTTTTGATTGTCCTTCAGATTAGTCTTCTTAGAAACATATCCTGGGCCTGTTGAAAATCTGACCATATTGAACGTGGCCACAGAGGCACACTGGTGGGTTTTAGAAAGGGCTCCTAAGGAGTTTCGAGTCATCTAAACAGTCACTGAGGAGGCAGTAAGGAGTTTCCAAAGACCCCGTGCGGTGGCATAGGCACTGATACCAGGCCTGCCGTTCCAGATGCCAGGAGAGCTCATAGGCATTGAGTTCTTGTGTCCTGCCTCTTATGCCCTACACAGCCACCTTGTAAGGGGGCCTCGTTATATTTATCATCCTGTTTTAGAGATCATAAAACTGAGGCTTGGGTTTTACCAGTATGAATTGAACCTGCTGGGTTTTCTGCAAAGATTCAGTTCATTTTCACATGTGAGATTCTCTGAGAAGATGAGACGCACAATGCGATGTGAGGTCCACAGGCAGGGAGAAGACTGGAGATGAGGACACACATAAAGCACAGTTGAACACAACGTAGAGTTTGCTTTGAGAGATGCACAGTAAACCCCTTGTGGATGATTGTGTCCAAAGGGAAGGTGCTGGAGGTCAGGTACGGGGTCGGGTAGAAGAGTTTCTGCTTCAACTGCTAGGTCAGTCTCCTATTCTGGGAAGAAAAGCCTTCATTGAGAGGAGAAAGGAAGTCTTTTGAGCTAGGGAAAATCATGTTAGAAAAGGACTGAAAGTTAATTAGGTGCAACTTTAGAATAGGTGAAAACAGAAGAGACTTCTCACTAGTAACCCCAGTAAAGAGAAGTTCATAATGTTTATTAAATTTTGCAATATCCTATGCTTTCTGACATTGTGTGACTTTTTCCTTATAAATTGTAACAAAACCTGTTTAAGTAAAAATACTTGTCGTTAATGAGAAGTTAGAAGGACTGTATTCAATAGACACTTCTGGAAATTGGAGTGCAGAAAAAACTAGAATAGATATTTTTTGCTTTATAGAAGGGCTGCATTATGGAGCCAGGTTAAATCCCACTATTGTTATCCCATCATTACAATCAACCCCACCATCACCATCAGACTTCAATGTGCCAAACACAAGAACTAAGAATGTTTTGTTTGACTTGATATTTAAAATTCCATATTATAGCTGAGGGAATTTGGATAGAAGAGGTTAAGTTACTCACCCCAAAATATGTAAAAGCCAACCTCTGTAGATTTGTCAGATTTCTGAAGGCAGAATTTCCGTTTTGTACTGAAATCATCATTTTCAAATATTGATAAAAATCTGAATCAGTGTATACTTACAGGACTTTCTTACAAGAGAAAACATTGGCAGATTTAAATGTATAAATGTTGGTGCTAATATAGCTCCTTAAAGCAGTATAAATTAAATTAAAAGGCATAATATGGGACAAAACATATAACATGTAACAAAATATTAATGACTAGTATAGAAACATTCCTTACATCTTACTAAAAAAGACATTTTAAAAGTAGATTAATGATAATAAAAGAAGAAACAAATGGTCCATAAAATATTTTAAATGTATTTCTTTTCCGTGGTAATCCAAAAAATGCAGATAACATGGATTAATTAGCCACCAGTTTATAAAATATTGAAAATAACAATTGTACACAGTCTTAGAAAAGATATAATAGACACTTTCATGATGGAATTATTAAGGGGAATATAATTTGATAATTTATACCTAAACTTTGAAAATATACATGGCTTGTCACAGTAATTTCACTTATAGAAATATTTCTTAAGGAAGTTTAAACACTGGATGCTGTGATTTAGCAGTGTTTTCAATGCAGTATTATTTATAAAGATACATAATAGTTGCTAGAAAATACAGCAGTTTATCTCTAGGATGTAGAACATATGATTTGAGTTTAAAAAGATCAATGCCAGAAAAAAAGAAAAGAAAGGATAAACATAAAAAGTGGTATTGCTGCAATTCGTATTCATGTTTTCTTCTTTCCTGAACCAAATATGTTTAGCTTTAATCCTAGGAATTTGGGCTTCTTTTGAAAGAAGGCAGTGTACTATGGAAAGATTTTTAAATAAACAGAAAAAAATCCATGACTTAACTACACAGATAACTAAAATAGGAATCTTACTGTAACAATCTAAGAGAGATGAGAAAGGGATCATATTTCATGCAAGAAATGTGCAGTCATTCAAACAATTAGAAATAACTAGAAACCCCAATATTTCAGGTGGAAAGGGAGAATTCTGAGTCCCTTTGGAGAAGGAACTGTGAGCTGAGATTTGCAGCCAAGTTGGTGAGGATGGTAGAGAGGACATTCAGGTTCTATGACTCTCATGTGATGTTCTGTTGCCAGGGGCTAGGATGCTGCCCATTAACTCACTTGATCTACAAAAAACAATAACCAGCTCAGAGTCTCTAATATTTGTTATTTTTAATCATGGTTAAAAAAAAAACATGTTACAGAAAATAGATGGTCTAAACCATGTATAGATGCCATTAAGTTAAATATTCACATTGTAGTGGAAAGAGCTACAGAATGTTTTCATCTTGCAAAACTAAAATTCTAAATCTATTACACATCAGCTCTTCAATTTCCACCTCTCCCAGTGCGTGGCAACTTCTATTTTTCAGTATTTAGTTTCTTTGAATTTGATTTCTTTAGATGCCCCACATAAGTGGAATCAGAGAGACAGTCATTTTTTGTTTAATCCAACAGATGGTAACTATCAACATCATGCATGTGACATGATACTATATTTAGAAAATAATAAAGTCTCCACTAAAAAAATGCTAGAAAGAATAGATGAATAAAATAAAGTTTTAGGGTATAAAATCAATATACAAAATTATGTTACATTTCTGTATGTAAACAGAGCAGTAGAGGAAAGAGAAATTAAGAAAGCAATCCCATTCACAGACACAGCAAATACCTAGAAATAAGCTTAACAAAGGAAATGTAAGGCCTGTTCCTTGAAGACATTGTTAAGAGAAATAGAGGAAGATCCAAAGAGTTAGAAAGATATTCTGTGCTCATTGACTGGAAGAATTAATGTAGTTAAAATGGCCATTTTACCCAAATCAATATATAGATTTAATGTAATTCGTATTAACATTTCAGGGACTTTTTTAAGGAAATAAATCAAAGAGTACTAAAGCTTGTATGAAACCATAAAAGACCTTGAATAGCCAAAGTTATCCTCAGGGGAAAAAAAAAAAAGTGGAGAAATCATACTCCTATCTTCAAACTATACTACAGAGAAATTGTCGGTAAAATAGTATGGTATTGGAATAAAAAGATGAGTGGAAAAAATGGAAAGCCCAGAAATAAAATCATACCTATATGGACAATTAATCTACAAAAAAAGGAGACAAGAGCTTAGAGTGGAAAGTCTCTTCCACAAATGGTGTTGGGAAAACTAAAGAGCCACATTCAAAACCGGAAACTAGATCACTTATCAACACAATGCACAGAAATTAATTCACAATGAACTGAATACTTGGATGTAATTATTAGAAACTATGAACCAATAAAAGAAAACATAGGCCATATACTCCTTGATGTCAACTTCAGAGACATCTTTGAGGGAAATGATACCAAAGGGAAAGGAAACAAAAGCAAAATAAACAAATGGAACTACAGCAAACAAAAAGCTGTGCAGCAATACACAAATAAAATGAAAAGGCAACCTGCAGATTGGAAGAAGAAATTAGCGTATCATACATCAGACAAGGGGTAAATCTCCAAAATAGATTTTAAAGACATATCAACTCAGCAACAACAACAAAAATCCAAGAAATCCAATTAAAAAAAAAATGGGCAAAGGATCTGAATAGTCACATCTGCAAAGCAGATATATAGACGACCAACAGGTACATGAAAAAATGTTCATCATCTTATTATTAGGAAAATGAAACTCAAAACTGCAATGAGATATCACCTCACACGTGTAAGAATGGCCTGTATCAAAAAGACTAACAACAAGTGTTGGAGGGGGTGTGGAGAAAAGGAACCCTTCTACACTGTTAGAACAACCTCTTTAAAAAACAGTAAAGGGGTTCCTAAAAAAATTAAAATGGAGCTATCATTTGACCCATCAATCCCACTTCTAAGTATATATCCAAAGAATATAAAATAATAATCATAAAATATCGCTGCACCCCCATGTTCAATAGCATCATTATTCACAGCAGCCTAGACGTGGTGACAATTCAATGCCCATCGACAGATGACTGGATAAAGAAGCTGTGGTCTATATATTCTACAGAATTCAATGCAGCTTTTTAAAAAGATGAAATCATACCCTTTGCAACATTCTGGATGGAAATGGAGGTGCTTGCACTAATTGAAATAAGCCGTAAAGAATTTAAAAAACTACCGTATGGTTTCACTTACCTGTGGAATATAAAGAAACAAAACAAACATACTAACCAGATGCAACAAATTTCACAGGATGTAAGATGGTGGTTAATAGAGAGGAGGGAGTGGGGAGAAGTAGGGAAATTGGGGTTGAAAGAATGAAAGTTAAAACCAGTGGGAATGTGGATAGAGGGGCTTAGGGTCTTGGGCCTTGCTGGTGGGAATGTAAAGCAATCCAGCTACTAAGGGAAACAGTATGGCATTTTCTTAAAAAATTAAAAACAGAATTTCCATGTGACCTAGCAATCCCTCTTCTGTGGTTCTATCCCAGAGAATGGAGAGCAGGATCTTGGAGGGATTTTGTGCTTCCATGTCTGTCAGAGACTGCACTGCGCAGGGAGGCAGAAGGCAATGAGTTCACCCCAAGGTATGAATTACTCCACAAAAGTTAACTCCCCAGCTGTCAGACCAGCACCCGCAGTACTGGAGATGGGGGCTTCCAGATGAAGCACCTAGAGTGAAGGCCCCTGCACAGGGGACCTGGGTCCTGCATAGACCAGGGTGGCAGGGACGGGTAGGAGGACACTGCATTTCCAGGGAACTGAGCCCCATGGGTGCCTCTGGTGCTGTGAGTGGCTCTTTAAACATCTCACTGAAGTCGCCATCATCTTCTGAGGTCACAGTCGATGCTGAATATTTCTCACTTCCCGGTCTCCATAAAGTTACCCTTTCCTCTCTCATGAGTTTATTTTAATTCAAGATGTGGTTGGTGTTGTTTTACAGCAGTTTTAGGTGTAGAGAAAAAGGGCACAGAGAGTGTCAGAGGCACAGTGTCAGGGGCAGAGTGTCAGGAGCACAGTGTCCGGGGCACAGTGTCCAGGGCACAGTGTCAGGGGCACAGAGTCCGGGGCACAGTGTCAGGGGCACAGTGTCAGGGGCACAGTGTCAGGGGCACAGTGTCCAGTGCACCCACATATGCCTCCACCCCTCAAAGGAGGCCCACAGTCTGCGAAAATATGTTCCTCTTCTCTGGCCATCAGGGAAAGGCAAATCACAGCAACAAGGAGCGGTCACCTCACCCCTGTGAGAGTGGACTCATCCAAAAGAGGGAAACAGCAAGTGCTGGCAAGGACATGGGCAAGAGGGAGCCTGGGCGCACTGTGGGGGGAAAGTAAAATGTGGTGACCTTGGCAGAAAGCAGCCTGCAGTTTCCTCAAGAAATGAAAACCAGAGCTGCCCTTTGAAAGCATTTTCTGAAATCTCTCCCTTTACTTTCCTTTCTAAAACCCAGTCGGTGACAGGCCCAGGGGTGGTATTTAATGACAGTCTCAGACTGTCACTGAGTATTTGGTTCTTTTTAATCATTCCAGATTATACTGAATTTAGGATTTAAGGCAATGAAAAATACTACCCACATGAAATAAATATGTAAAAATATACTTTATAACATTTTAGGGTATGTACGAAACAATGCTACCAATATAATCTCCCCAAGAATGAGTATTCTGTTTTGAATACTCTTTGGAATAGTGTATACCACTTACCTACTGAGTATGTTTTGTGAGGATTCTCCTCAGCACATGTAGTTCTACAGTTCTTCACTTTATAAAACCCAACAACACTGGATTCGCTGTCATTATCACAGTCAGAGGGGTTTTCTAGAAATAGTAAAAATAGGTATATTGCCTTAAATGTAAAAAAGCAGAGAAAAACTCAGATTTGTCATCTCAGAACTTGGAGTGAACCTCAGGCATTTATGTAGAATGTACTCGAATGTTCTCAGAAAATGTACTGGAATGTCTGCATCCACCATGGCCTGAAGTCACAGAGAACAAGCCCTCAGCGGTAAGGAAGGGGTTACTCAGGGGACAGGGTGGAGGCAGAGCTCAGGTCAGAGTCAGGCCAGCAAGTGCTGAGCCAGACAGCCTTCCCCAGCACTGTGTGCTCACCTACCAGTTTACAGCAACAGGCATGACTGCATCTATAGTCTTTAGAACACAATGCACATTTTACTATACTCATTTTATAGATGTGTTCTTTTTAGAATTTATTATAAGAAAGTTTCCCATAAATCTGTTTCATCAGCATGTATTCTGACATTTTATTTAGTATTCCCATTCAAAATAAGAAAACTTTAAAAAATTACCATGAAAAGCAGGAATACGCGATTCATATAACAAGTTGTAGTGCTATGCCCTAAAGAAATCCGGTCTAGCAATAGGAATGTTGATGAAACTACGGTGCTAGACAGAATGAAACCTTTCTTTCATTTCTCCAAATAGGAGGAAAAGAAATGTACCAGACTGACTTTCTAAATTTTCCAAGTGTCAAAATTGCTCTGGTGGATTCATTAATCAAGATAAATGCTCTAATTCTGTGTTCTACTCCTAAGTCACTAAACATAAGTCACTGATCAACAAGGAATAAAGTAAAGGTGGCACCCTAATCTCATTAATTCATTTTAAAAGGGATTGTTTTGAGAACCAAGTCCTTCTTCATGGTAAGTTAATGAGACTGTCCTTTGTGGAATAAGTGCATTTTTGACTTATCAGTGTACTCTAGACTGTTAGTGGTTAAGAAATTTCCTGAAAACCACAGACTGTTTCATGGTAGATCTAGATGTCAACTGTCTCAATGTCCTGCTAAGCATTTCCTCTACTCAAGACTGCTCCTCCTCCTGTTGACTCTCCATGAGTATATTAGGTGAAGATTGAGTTGTAATTGGTTTCTGGTTCAGAAAATCAAAATGCTGCAAAAAGAATTGCCCTGTAAGCTGGTTGCTTTTTGTTAAAATTGCTGGATCTTTTTGACTCAGCATCTTTGGTTAGGGAACTTGCTCAGGACACAGCCCCATGCACACAGGAGTGGCTCCACCCCGTGTGACCCATCCTGGGGTTGCAGGTGAGCACACACCTGTGGTTGAGAAAGATATAGTCTCCCCACATGCTCCTCTGAACAGGGCATACACACTTCGTGGGTGTGAGGATTGTGCACAGCAGCCTACACATTGATGACACCATTGAATTGCGAGCATGCTGCTGTTTAGTGGAAAAGCATGCAGTGGCTCCTCAAGGAGCACACGTCTCAGCCACAGGCACGTTCATATATCAACTTAAGTTAGAAATGCAGAACTCACTTCCACCTGGAGAGAGGGGTCATGATTGGGTTGTTTCATCACTTTTCAACAGAGCTAGGGATTCATTCTCCAGCATGAGAGAGAGAGAAATGTTCTCCTTTGTCACATCACTGTGTTCAGCCTAGAGGCATCGAGCCAGAGATACATTTTCTGAAAATGAATCCACATATGGTCATACTGACCAAGCAATCTAAAGGAAAGTACACAGCCAGATTGTTGAAACAGTGGTGGAAAGAGGACAGGGATACGACAGGAACGTAAGGGTAAAGGTCACAGTGATACCAGCACCTGGACCCAGAATGTGGTTTTAAGTTCCCCACGAGTGACTTGATCTTAGCAGCGAGAGTCTCGGGACAGATGCCTGGAAGGGGCGAATGGAATCTGACTCCCTTCCCTGCATCCACTGAAGGTCTTACAAGGCAAGTCAACCGTGCGGGTCCTGTCCTACATGTCAGATCACACAACCACACTGATACTGACCTCTGTGGCTTCCACCATAGTTTCTATGTTAAAGCAATTGAGCACTTTCTATGTTCACCAAACAAACAGCCGTGTGCAGCATGTGGAATGAGTGTGAACTTTATTATTTAAAAACAGTCATTGATTCTTACAACTTACCAAGTCCTAAACATTTTTTTTTTATTCTTGAGGAAACTTATTTGCGAAATAATGTTTATGTGCAGTTTCACTGTTCATCAAATACATAACACACCACACCCACCACCAAATTACCAAAGTCTTCCCCACTGGACCCAGCTACCCTTAGCTCCCTCTCCCCACCCCACTCCCTGTTGGTTACCTGAGTTCTGTTGTCAGAGGCCCAGGGTTACTTTTTGCTTTGTGCATTTGCTGTGTTTGTTTATATTCCACATGTAAGTGAGATCATCTGGTGTTTGTCTGTCTCCTTCTGACTCATTTCACTTAACATCAGCCCCTCTAGTTCCATCCATGTCACAAATGAGAGGATTTCACCTTTTAGGACTGTGTAGTATTTCACTGTATGTAGATCACATCTCAATCCGCTCCTCTGTTGATGGGCATTGGGTGGTTTCGGCTTCTTGGCTATTTTAAATACTACTGCAATGCACAGGGTACCTCTCTTTCAACTGAGACCTAGACATTTTTTTTTAAGAGCTTATATCATTTTCATTATCTTTTCACAATGAAAAGGTTCCCTGCAACATTATACTTATGTATCTTTGTGGAAGGGAAAATATGAAATGAGAACTCTAAGTTTGATTTGCTGTTTTCCCTAAATTTCTGATTCCCTCTTTGTCTCCGGTGGGGGCCTATGGCTGTAAGCACCGCACACTGGCCTGGCTGCCTTGGGCAAACAGGACGCGCAGAACCAGGGAGGCTGGAGCCACTAGCAGATGATGCTCTGTGGCCCTAGGATGAGGGTCTTAAGTACCGATGACATGACACTGCCAAGATAGCCTGTCCGCGGTGCGATTTCCCCAAGATCCCATGCCAGACAGAAATCTCTTTGACTTAACCTGGGCAGACCTTCAGCAAAGCGATGGCAGGCTTGGGAATGGGACCCAAACAAAGCAGTGGGCAGACTTCAGAGGTTGTCATTCTCCTAAGAAACATGGGTGTCAGCTAGCGCACAGGCGTCACCATCCCACCTGAGAGCTCATCTCACAGATCATCCTTACGTGCGTGAGGGTGAGGTTAGTGGCTGCATGTTTGCAGACAGTCCTTCACTCCCTGCTGGCAGAGACTTCGGTGGGCACCTAAGACCCTGAGTAGGAATATGCTTGGTGGGCTGGGCACCACCTGGAACTCCAGCAGCTGTTTGGGGAGTGGCACCAACCGGCTGTTGTTTTAAGGTAGAAGCAGGTGGCTGCCTTCTCATGTCTGCACGGGGTCTGAAAGTGCTGTCCATTAAAATGTGTGAGGACAGTAAGACAGTAAGGCCCAGAGCCGGCCACCATCAACCAGACAGCAGGCTTGGCGTCCTGTTTCTGAGCTGTGTCACCACCTTTATAAAGTTAAATAAGTGTGGTTCCACTGAGTCCCAGTATAGCCCTTTACTATCATGAACCCCCATCTGAGAAGGGGTCAGGATGATTTCAGAGGAAAGCGTGATGAGCTCTGTCACAAACAACAGTGCACAGCTGTCAGTGAGAAATTAGTAATCGAGCTTGTCCACAAGTGGCTAGAATAACTGTGCATCCCCCCTTCTCTTCCTTTCTTCATCTTCGTCGTCTTCTGCTTCTTTCTCTGTCTCCCCCCTCCATCATCGGTGCCATGGAGAGCATGTCTTCACCTCTGGAAACATCAGGATGATGAAAGTCTGTCCAACCAGGCTGGTGACTCACTGAGGGGGTGTCCATGAGGTCCTCTCCTGCTTGACCCCGTCCCTCTGTCTTTGACCTTCCCCTCCTGGCATCCGGACTCTGGACTCCAGCCCCCATGGTGACTTTCCCTCTGGAAGCGCAGCAGCGGGAGGCCCACAGTGGGGCTGGGGTCATCTGGTCATTAGCAAGAGGAAAGGGAGCAGTCATTCCAGGGAGATGTGGTTGGTGACCTGCCCCCAGGCCAACATCACCTGTCTCTTGCTTTCGTGCTTCATTTCATTGGAAATGACCTGCTGGCATGTTGTTGTGAGTGGGTCCCACACCACTCCCTGCCATAGGGACCATGTGGCCCCAGAAACCCAGAAACTCTTACTGTCTGGCCTTCCCCAAACTGCCTGCTGACACTGCCTTCAGCGTGGTCATCCTGGTTGATGGAGCCGAGCACGGAGGAGATGGCTGGTAAAAGACATCAGAGTGCAGTGGCCGGCGGTATGCGCAGTGCAGATGGTGCTCGGTCAGTCAGTAACTCGGAGAGGCTGGCCGGCCTCTGCCCAGTGCAGGTGGGCTGTGGTGGGTAGCGGCATCTGAAACAGAACTTTCAGAGCTGGAGGTGGCCTTGGAGACATATGGTCCAAGACCTGGTGTCAGCATAAAGAGGGGAGCAGGGCTTCCTCCTGGATCCCATGTAGCGGTGTTTCCTCCGTGGTAAGTTCATGACATTAATCTTGACAAGCTGCAGTCAGCTTCTGCGCACTGCTGCTGGGTGCTGTCACACAGGTGCTCACGGTCTGACAGTGATACCCTGCCTAATAGAGAGTATGAGGAAATCACGAGAAGACACAGGTGGCAGGGACATGGCCTTTACTATCCTCACAAGAGGGGGTTCCGATGGTGGCAGCTGGCATGCTTCCAGAAAGCTACAGAGTCACCAGCGGTGAGAGGGGCTCCTTTATGGGGGTATCAGCACAGGGAAGGCAGCGAGTGGGCGGGAACAGCCCAGTGGGCAAGGACAGCGATTCCACGCAGGGCATCTCAGGCAGTCAGTACAGGTGGGGGTGGTTAACATCTCAGGAAGTCCGTCTGCTGCCTTCAGGTCTGTGCCCAGCGCTGGCCAGTCGCCGAGCTCACTTTCAAGTTAGGGCTCAGGTCATGTTATCACATACTCCTGCAGGTGTCCCTTTTCGGAATGACACTGGGGCTTGGGGTTTGAGACATAGCTGTAATCACAGGTGCCCTCAGAAAAACGTGTGACAACCTGCTGTCTGTTCCTTCAGTGAGACACCTTCAAGGTGCCATGAAGTCCCAGAGACCAGGGCCACAGATTCTTGTCATTGCCTGAGACCTTCTATGACGAGATGTGTTGGGCAGGGACCAGTTGTTGATTTTCTCCCAACTTCAGGCTGTCGTTCTGCCCTTGGCCTCTGCCCCGGACTCAGGGCATGGAGTCCCCACTGCCCCTGCAGTGCTCTCGTCTTTCCAAGGCCTTCTAGGCCCTGGCACTCCTCCCAAGTCCAGAGCCACCATAGGCCTTGTGTGGCAAGGTCCATTGACAGGTTGAGTTCAAGCTCCAGAGCTCTCACGAGGGCAGCGGCCATGCTCTTCTCTGGCTATCATGGCTCATCAATGTGACAGTTAGGATGCTGGGGCCTCTCCACAGACATGATCTGAGCACCCAGGGACCCCAGGGGCTCCTGGAAGGCCATCCTGCTCCAGTCACATCCCTGTGCTGAGCCGTGCAGCATCCAGAGCCCACGCAGCCTGTGTCTGCTCAAGAGTCCACACACCACTCAGGAAGCCACAGCCATAACTTCCCTGCAGGAGCTACGCTCCCAACGTGAAGCCTTCTGTCCTTAGTGATGGGGTCAAGCCACAAGGATGCATCACCTCACAGGTTGCAGGGGACAGAGAATGAACCACAGGTCATTTTCTACGCAGCAGGGAAAGAGGCTCTACAAACCATGGTCCACGGTCGTCTTTAAGTGCCTAGGCGGAGGATGGCCTGTTTTCTACTGAAGTTACCAGGAGAAGGAATAGCAGGCCAGCCTGCCAGCTGAGAGGGAGATATTGAGCCTCAAACAAGAGCCTGAGTTGCTGCAATACTGTGACTAACAACTGTTTGAGTGGCCAGCTCCCTCGACACCTCTACCTGAATGTCATCCCCTGGAAGCCTTCCCTGACCAAGGCACATCCTTCTCGGCTTTCTCCATCACAGCATCTGCTTCCTTCCTTCTACCCGCCTTTGCTCAGGCCCAGGGTTCCCAGCCCTGGGGTCACTGGTGTCACAATGAGGGTTTGTTTGGTGGGGGAGAGCACTCATAGCCCCTGCGCGCTGACGAGTTACACAGCATTTTATTCTCTAGGCCACTTGGCTTCCTGTGGTTTCAACTCTTTGCCTTGATCTTAGACCTGACCCCACATTTCCCCCAGAGGTGGAGAGTCCATAGGAAACTTCCTGGTCACATTGGAGACACTGCTGGATCTGGTCAGTGCATTTAGATGCAAAAGGGACAGTCGGTGTCCTGTGGCTCAGCCTGGTGAGCTGTGGCTTTTCTCCATGTCGGTGTAGGCTGAGCGTGAGGCGTTTGGCACAGAAACAGGACAGTCTTCCATGTCCACGCAGGTCACATCGATAAGACCTGGCCTCAAAGGTTAAGCTAGACATGAAGAAAAGAAGAGTCCCTTTGCTCCAAGGTAAAAACCAGTCCTTCAGCAGAGATCTGAAAATCAAGAGTCTGCTTTTTAAAGTCTCAGCATAAGAAAAGAAAAATGTATTTTCCTTAAGAAAACTTTTAAGTACAACCTACCTTTCAAGCAAAATTCATCAAAGGAAGGAATTCTGCAAAATGAAGACTCCCCCTTGTCGATTTCTCAAGTCAGCATATGCCATGGCAACAGTTCCTTCCTTGATGCTCTCTTGCTAATCAACTTCTAACCTGGAAAAAGAAGCTGGCTTTCCACCATGAGCATCGGCTCCTGCAGTAGGACCCTGGTGTGGCTCAGGGTCAGCCTGCCAGCTCCAGGCCTGTGGCAGCTGACAGCATGCAGACCTCAATTTCCATGACACTTGCAGGTATCAGTTTTCACAAAGCAGGCAGCCTGCCTGGGGGTATGCATCCAGATGCCGCTGAGCCTCAGCCCTCCCTGCACCCCAGCTTTACATCAGTGGTGAGCAGGAGGCTGAGGCTTTTCCCATGAGGGGCCAACGCCATCACCATGTCTGCTGGTATTAGCTGTGGGGACAAAATGGAATGGAAAGGAGGGATCAGTCTGTAAGAGCGGAGGCTAGATACTCATCTGCTGGCTGGTGGTGAGAGATGCCTGTACCTACCCCGGATGGGAACTCCAGGCTCAGGAGGGAGGCTAGAGGTGGGGGTGCTGGCGCTGCTCCCCCAGAATCAGGGGCAGCTGTCTTGAAAGCTGTTCCATTCCTGTATCTCGCTCCAGGATTTGTCTATTCCATCAAGTTTATGTCCATGCTGGTGTGGTGTCCTTCCCCAGGTGAGATCCTCAGTTACTCGATTCCTGACACCCCATGCATGAGTTCTGTGGTCATATGTTGATAACAGTGGGAGGAGACACACAGGCCTCATGGGCTGCAGTATACCTCACTTGGATTACATCTCCATGCCCCTCTGAGAAAGCTATGTGAGATGGCGCAGGCCAGAACACACATTTCCAGAATGTAATATGACTTGCAAAAATATGCAAATGAAAAATCATGATGAAGCATGACATTTTTATATATTTTCATTGTAGTAATCTACACATTAAAATAATTTCCTATGTACAAGTTTCCCGTTTCTTAGATGTATTTCAACACACCATGCCCTCCACCAAATCACCAAGTGTTCTTCCCCATTATCCATTTGCCCCTGCCCACCCCATTCCCTTTTGGTAACCTCAGTTCTGTTGCAAATGTTCCAGGGTTGATAATGTTTCCTCTGTTCCTTTGTTTTGTCTGTTCACATCTGGTATATGTCTTTCTTCTTTTGACTTGTTCACTTAGCATAATTCCCTCTAGTTCCAACCATGTTTTTTCAAAGAAGCATGATATTTTTAACAGGTCACATAGGCTAGAATAATGACCATGACCAGTGTCAGATGGTTGTGAAGGAGCAAATATTATTTTGCATATATTGACATGGCATTGTAAATGGACCCAACAATTTCCTTTCTGGGAGGAGAACATTGGAAAGTAATTGGAATATGGAAAACTGCATGTTCACAGAGAGTCAGTAATGTGTCATCTATTGAAAAGATATAAATGGAAGTGATGTAAGTTACCAAGAATAGGGGACTGTGGTGTGGTGCCTGAGACCAGAGTGAGGGAGCCACCAGCAGTGACTTTAAGGGACGCCACAATGACCCGTGTGTGGCTCCTCTGTGGGGGGCAGGGAGCGCCTGGGGACAGAGTATGAGAGGTGTGGGAACCTCGTCTCTGCAGAGCTTGTGTCCTGCTGGGACAGTGGAGACAGGTCAATAAGGAAGGTCGTCTCACCCACCTGGTACTGAGCTGCTGCAGAGAACAGAGATGGGCAAGTTGGTGAGAGCGCAGGGTGGACCAGACAGTGAGTGGGGCAGTGGGAGCCTGGTTTACTCAGGACACACCTGCAGGAGGATGATTGTGTCCAGTTCCAGGGGCAACAGGCAGGGGCCCTGCCTTAAGGGCCTAAGGGCAGCTCCTGGGAATTCAGGCCTGGCTCTGGGCTGGGATGAGGGGGAAGGCGTTACTGGGCACAGAGCCTTAACACCTCCAGCCCATTCGATTTCATTCTGACACCAGTGGAAGCCATCGGTGGGTTTTAGGGAGGTGTTTTGCTTAATCTAGCTGGTGCTTTCAAAGGATCTTTAGGGAGCAGAAATTGGGTGGATGGTAGGAGTCAGGATATCAGTTACAGCCCCTTCCCCAAGGTCCCTGCACACGGCCCCCATCAGGGTCTCTGGCCTCTGCTGGGAGAAGTTCTGGCCAGGACAGAGTTCTGGTGGGTGGACTATTCTTCAGCTTCTTGTGCCTCAGGATTTAGGGGTATGTTCCACCATCTGTGGGGTCCCCAGTGGTCTGAGCCTGCATTCGTAATCCTTCATGAGCATAACCCTCCCGCTCCTCCTCCCATCCCAGCTTATCCCCATACCCACAGCACATCTTACCCAGGACTTCCCAATAAAGACTGGAACCAAGCAAAGAAAGCGGGGAGGAAGAACAAGGAGGAGGGAAGGAGGTGGCAGAAAGGAGGGAGGCAGAGACAGAGAGAGAGAATTGGGTGGGGGAAAGTCCCTGAGTGTCACAGAGGCAGATGTGCTGGACAAGGAGCCAGACACGTATCATCTGGAGGAACTCGTCTGTGCAGAAGACATAGTTAATGCTGTGAACCGGGACAATGTCCTGGGACAGCACAGTGTGCCGGTGTGGCTGTGCCGTCGACATTGCTATGAGGTCAGCAGGCAGAGCTGCGTGTTTGGGGAGACACACGGATCACACATTCAGGACTTTTGCTCTGAGTGGGTGTGCAGCCATGGTGACCGGCAGGTTCTGAGTGAAGCAGAGCTCTCCGACCGCGTTAGAGCTGTCCTTAAGCCCCAAGAGCAGAGACTAAGAAGGGCCAAGCAGGGGCCAGAGGAGAGGCGCCACCCGAGTCTACAAGGTCAGCCTGGGGACGAGTAGGCGAAGTCATCCTAGAGCAGTGGGGCGGCGAGAACCCTGCGTTGAGGGAGAATTACCATCATGATTCTTACTTAAAAGCAAACAGTAAATGTTATGACTGCTTGTCATGGTTTTGTAGATCTAGAAAAAAATGTGTTGAAGGAGAGATTTAGAAATTGTCATTCTGGTTATTTTGCCAAATTGTTACCGATTTTCCCCATCAGTTGTGAAGCAAAACAAAGCCACCATCAAGAGCGACAACAAAGCCTTCTTCAGTGACCAAGAGGGAGACGGAGCTGGTTCACTGAACACTGTCTCTGGGGCAGGGGCAGACTTTGGGCTCTTACACCCATGGATTTATGAGGAGGAATGTTGAGTGAGGAGGGGTGAGGAGGGGTGAGGTGGTCCGGATTCCAGCAGAAGAAAGGAGGCTCCAGGAGAAGGGCTGACACCGTGTCGTGCCTCACAATCACTGTCACATCTGTCATGGCGAGGGGCCGTGAAACCAGCAGGCCGACGAGGCAGGTCAGGTGAGGGCGGTACACAGGGCCCAGACACAGGTGCTCAGGTCTGGGAAGCCCCTTTTCAGTCCTTTCAGGTCGAGTTTTCCTCTCGTCTGTTCTCACGGCTGGGCAGC
This sequence comes from Solenodon paradoxus, assembly GCA_004363575.1. NCBI lineage: Eukaryota > Metazoa > Chordata > Mammalia > Eulipotyphla > Solenodontidae > Solenodon > Solenodon paradoxus. The sequence goes on from RJWH01000990.1 coordinate 201,104, forward strand.
TGGTGTTTCTGAGATGTGCAGGCGGGCAGGACAGAGAACAAGTGTCTGCAGGGACGGCCGCTGTGGGGAGGGGCTGCCACCAGGGGTCGCTGTCATCTTGGGTGGCAGTGCCTGCAGAAACCTTTCACATTTCCTGGACTTTCTTCAATCCAGGGGAGAAAAGGCCTCAGGATTTAGTTCAAAGGTCAAAGGCCCCACAACGCAGCATCCCAGGAGCAGGCTCTCCACTGTGACGCTCTGCTCCTTGTCCTTGGAGACGGGCATCTCTTACTTCCATCTTTTTCTCTATGTCCCACTGGGGACAGAGAGGAAACATGCAGCAATCGGCTTTTCAGAGATTTTCATGGTTTCTCACACGGGTCCATCTAACCAGGGCCTCACTGTGAGAGCCCTGTGCTCTGGTCTCTGTGCTCAGAGAGCAGGCGAGCACATGGGCTTGGCTTGACACCCAAGGGCACACGCTGTTTGCTGCCTTATTCTTCCTTCCAGATCAAGGGGGGACCAGGGTGCTGGTAATGGTGTCCAACAGCCAAGAATAAGGCACTGAAACTGTGGACGGAAGCTTTTTGTTTGAATTGTCTGATCTTGTTCTCCAAAAGTAACTGTGTTGCACGGGGGATGTGTTTGCTTGGCTGCTTTTAGGGCTCCAAGGCTTTGGAGACACACTTTCCCTTCTGTCTTCTTGGGAAACGTATTTTCCGCATTTTCACTTTATGTAGTGGCTGGAGTGTGTAACAAGACATTTGCCTAGAAGAACAAGTCAGGAGAGTGGACTCGCTGTGAGGATACAGCCCTGCTGGCCCTGTCCTTCATCCCCATGGTTCTGAGCTGGCTGGTGGGCATGTGCCCCACAGATTCAAGCCTGCTCTTCTCTGATAGGTAGATAGGATCCCACAAAGAGGTTTCAGCGTCCTTGCCTAGACACAGAAGAGCTTGCGTTAAGAGTTTGACCAACTGAAAGTTGCTGCATCCCAGCACTAGTCATGTCAAGACCCCACAGGGACATGGCTGTTTCCGTCAGGGCTCCCCAGGCCCTGTCAGGGGTAACCGCATCGTGAGATGCTGGAGGAGCTTGTGGCAGGTAGTGGGGCGCGCTGTGTGGGTCTGTGCGTGCCATCCCGCGCTGTCCTCACAGCCGTCTCAGAAGAAATGCAGGGCTGTCCTCATTTCACAGATGGAGAAGTGACAGCAGAGTGAGGCTGGGGGCTGGCACGGGTAGGACCTACTCCTGGGATAGCCCTTGAGGCTTAGGTCCACTCTGCTGGGATGGCCCTTGAGACTGAGGTCTCCTCTGCTGGGATGAGCATTGAGGCTGAGGTCCACTCTGCCTGGATGGGCATTGAGGCTGAGGTCTCCTCTGCTGAGTTGGCCCTTGAGACTGAGGTCAGCTCTGCTGGGATGGGCATTGAGGCTGAGGTCCACTCTGCCTAGATGGGCTTTGAGGATAGGTCCACTTTGCTGGGATGGACAATGAGGCTGTGATCCACTCTGCTGGGATGGACATTGAGGCTGAGGTCCGCTCTTCTGGGATGGGCATTGAGGCTGAGGTCCACTCTGCCGGGATGGGCATTGAGGCTGAGGTCCACTCTGCCGGGATGGGCATTGAGGCTGAGGTCCACTCTGCCGGGACGGACATTGAGGCTGAGGTCCACTCTGCTGGGATGGGCATTGAGGCTGAGGTCAGCTCTGCTGGGATGGCCCTCCCTTAAAGTTACTTAGAGCCTGCTTGGACACTTGAAATTCCACTCACTCTTGAGCTCAGCCAGATACCCACAGGGAGCACACATGTCTATGGGGAGCCTGGCCAGCATGGGGACACACGAGGACTGGCTACTCCTCCACCAGATCCTGTCTTCCTCATCTGTGCCTCTGAGGAGGAAGGTTTGGTGATCCTTAGGTGAGACACTTACTGGCAACAACCTGGCTGTGTCACCAAGATGCCATCCGGGTGGAATCCTCCATGAGACACCCTGTGGAGGTCCATATAGGACCCCCACCCATCACAGAAACTGGACAGATAGGCGCACCAGCCTGCCCAAGTCACGCTTGCTCCGGGGAGGGACAGGGACCTGTGCCTTTGTTGTGGTTGCTTTGCCCTGAAAGTTTCAGCATAAACCTGACATGGAATGGTGGCCTCTGCAAGGGAGCAGCTGAAGACGGCTCAGCAAGGGGACGAAGGCCGGCACCTGCACCTGGATAAGTGCTAAGGGCTGCCCCAGCCACTCCTGGGCCACGTTTGCCTTGTCTTCATTTAACCCAATGTGATTTTAACCTCTTCATCTTAGGATTTATAGGACAGGCCAAAAGAGAGCACTGACATACGCTTCTCTCTCTGCTAGCCCTTCCATCAACACCTGGTGACCTTACCATCAGGAGATCTCAGCTGAATCCTGTGCCCTCAGAATGGATTTCCCCACAGAGGGCTGTCGTGCACCTGACTGATTTTAACTGACTACACTGACACGTAGGAACCATCTGTCTGCTCGCGTCACTTCATCGTCCCTCGCCCCCCAGTAGACCAGATGGATGCTAACAAACAGACTCAACACTGGGGACAGGATTCACGGGAGTGAAGGAGCACATGAATCTCCCAGGGACAGAGACTCAGAGTGTCCAACTTGGTCGGCACTACAGTGTATTCTGTCAGAATACATCCTCCTGTGACATTCTAGGATATTCTTTAGGGAGTGCAAAGCAAATCCTCTGTGGTGGGGTCTCAGGGCTGTACCCTAGCTCTAGTTCTTCCAACCCTGTGGGCGTTCCGGGAGCTAACACTAACTGTTCCTAGGCCAGTGTCGGCTATTTGCAGAGTGAAGCTGCTTCCTCTCTTCGCCGGGACCTCCAGAGCTTTTCCCCTCACACCCTGCCTCCTGTGAGAGCAACTGTGATCTGTGGGGCCGGTGGACTATAACGGATCCCTGTCATTAAGGACCTTGTTACCACACAGGACTCAGTCTCGCCCTCTGTTCCCGCCCAGGGTCCTGGCGGATACTTCCCCTCCTGAGGCGGGATTCCCACTGTTAAATTGGCAATTTTCAGAGAGCTACTCTTGCCAATTAATGAGAATCAGTCTTGACATCTGTAGATTGAATTTTGTAAATTGGTTTTACTGAAAGCGAAAATCGGCTTAAAGAACTCCAGAAGGGAAAGAAATAAAGAGTGTCCCCAAAGAACAGAGGCCTTGTTGTGGTCTCGCTTTCCACCAGTGATCGGCATGGGATCAGACATGGCCAGAGAGAACGGAGACTCCTGTGGGTCAGAGGCCGACCTTTCCTGCCTGCGCTCAGAGACCCCAGCCACCTGCAGCCCCCCTGGAAGGATGCATCCACATAGCCCCGAGACGTGGGTCCCCGGGACATGCAGGTCTCACCAAACATATTGCATGTCACCAGCTCTGCACTTGCTCCCACAGACACTTGATGCTCATAGTAACTTGTGCAGAGGGGCATCCTGTATACCTGTCTTTCACTTTTTTTATGTCACAATTCTGATGAAGGCAATTTTATTTTTCAGTTCTTTTTTTTCATTCTCTCTGAAAGTAACCATCATGTGTGGGGGTGTGCTTTCTACACTGAGTTCACATATGTGATTGTGCCCCACACTCCTGATCTTTCTTCAAAGAAGAAAGGATAATTTACGGAGCAAAGTGTGGCACTGATTGCTATGACATGATGGCCTCTGTCACCAAAGATACACACCTGTGGCATGTCCACCATCAGGCACTTGAAGACAGTGTTAATTGAAATGAAAATGAATAGCTTGCAGTTGTGCTTAGGAAGTGCCCCCTGGTGGGCATCTCCCTGCTGTGACAACTGTCCTTGAAGCTCAGGAGTGAAGGGTGACATCATCCTCCTTTCTGGAAAATGGGCTTAAGCGCTGGCTCCGTGCTATTCTCCGTTTGTCTGGGTCCTGCCAGTGGACAGCCTGTGTGATTCTCTCAGCCTGGAATTTCCCAAAGTCACAACCATGGAGGCCCTGACACATGTCTGCACGGGCAGCCTCAGACACCACAGGCCGCTGAAGTCCGGGCGCTGGACACCACAGCCATGAAAAGCTCCATAAACCTGCTTAATTCGACATTTATGAGGGATCTGGAGATAGATGACAGCAGAGTGGAACTCTCTGACCTGTCACTCTGCTGAAAAAAGGAAAGAGCAATGGGCGTGAACCAGCTGGTGTGCGTGCACAACCCTGGAGACATGGTGAAATGGTCCTAAAGTGGCCCGAAATGTGCTTAGGTCTGTGATGTAAGGCTGATTATGTGCCGGGGCCTGGAGGTGCGCTGTCCTTGTCCTTCACCCCGTTCAGCTCAGGGGAGGGTGGGGAAGGAGCCCCCACACCAGGCTCAACAGGTAGAGGGCAGGGAGGAGGCCTGCAGACTGAGAAGACCCTCCTCCAGCACACGGGCTGGGGAGACCCTCCTCTGACCATACAGGCTGCACAGATCCTGCACCTGCTAGTATAAACAAGTACTGCCCACCTTACTGGCAAAAAAAGTTTGGCAAGCATCCCCCACTTCCCTAGCCACACTCTGGATAGACATTACTGTTATTAATCAACCGCCTCCCTCCCTCTCCCTCTCTCCTTCTCTCTCCCTCCCCATCCCTGTCCCTGCCTCCCTCCCTACGTGGGCAGGTTCCCCCAAAGGCTGGATTCCACAAAGGTCTTCCTTCAACAATGGCAAATTAGACTGTTGATTGATGCTCTTCACCAATACTGCCACATTACTTGAAAGCAATTGCAAATCTTTTTGAAATGCCACTGGGTATAAATTAACTGATTTAACTAACTGATAGAGGGTGTCAGGAAGTCAGCTGCCCCCACCTCCCTCTCTGGGCCTTAGAGTTTGATCATCTGAGATTCCTTTTACCCCTCAGGAATGACTTGTCATCCTGTTTGAAGCACCAAATTATACATAAACATTCAACCTAGAGAGTAAGAGGCATTGAAAGAAGTTACCAATTTCCAGAGCACATGGGAGAATGCTATGCCAAGGGGCACACAGCAAGGGCACCGAAGCTGCGCCAGGTGGTGAGGATGGACCAGTGTGTTTGCCATCCATCCTGTCCATGGGGAGAAACCTGCTGTCACTCGTTGACAGGTGTGCTGAGTGGGGCTCGGGCTGCAGGCAGCGGCCGCAGTGCCGCCATGGCAGTGTGGAGAGGTGGTGTCTCCAGCTGGATTCCATCTCAGCAACGAGACAAGAGTCTGTCGGATTCCATGCAGACGAGGTGCTTGGAGCCAGCAACTTTATAGACAGAAAGGGGAAACAGAGTTAGAATTGATGGCTATTGTGTTTCTGTTCTGGTGTGTTCTCAAGCTGAGTCTTTTCCCACAGTTCTGGGTCTGGCTGCCAGGTCGCCTGGTTGAACTTGCTTTTGTTCATAGAACCTTGAATGTCCCGCTGAGAATTTCTGCTCATTTTCTTCTTCCATAATAATTGAGATCCTTCAAATGCCATGCTTTTCTGTTTCCTTTAATTGGACGTGGTGACTAGAAAGTACTTTATATGACACAGTGCTCTACCTCTAATGGGATCTGTTCTTTGCTCCCTTGATTAACTGTGAAATGATAAAGTGGCTCAGGATTCGTCAGTTTGTGTGTGGTTGGTACGTACAACACACAGCCCCATGTGTATCTGTGGGTGCGTCTCTCCCATGTGCTTTGCCCAAAAACAGTCTTGAAAGGGAAGCGAGTCACACATGTGTGAACGTCAATGTCACCCAGGCTCCACGCTGATCTGAGCCGTGTCTCAGCCCTTCTCAATGTCACTGCACCCAAGCCTGATGCTTCCAGGACAGCCCACAATGAATCCGAGCAGCATCACAATGCTGGGACACAGAACCTGGAACCCAGCCCTCGTGTGGGGCCACTGATGACACCTCCCTGTGACCCATAATGGAAATGGAGCCTGTGGTGTAGATGGGCATGTGCTGTAGACTTGAACCGTGGCGTGGACGTGACCTGTGGTGTGACTTGAACCGAGGTGCAGACGTGAACCCCCAGGGGCAGCGTTTCCCTGACTAAGCCCCTTCCATCATCACCGGAGCACAGGAGTCTCTGCCCCAATCATTTCAAGTCTGCACAACTTGGTCTGGTCCCTCCATTGTTGGGTGGCTGCTTCCAGCTTCTGGGGCAAGTGGATGCCTGTCAGCCAAAGGAGAGGGCATCTGTGGTGGTCATCACACACTCCTTGTGCTGGGGAAGCATCCAGGTCTCTGCACCTCTTTGCATGGCCTCTGAGTGCTGTCCTGTGCACCTGAGCCTTCTGGGAAGGTGCCATCCCACAGACCCTTTTCTACCATCTGCCCCAAGCAGGTCAGGGAGCCACATCCATCTGAGTGCAGGACTGGACAGCAAACCACATCTCAGAATTAACCTCGCAGGTCCTGCACGCCTCCCTCCTGGCAGGTCTGAGCGCGTGTCCTGATTTCCCCTGCGCCGTCTGCAGAGCCCACCTGGAGACAGGGCATCAGTCCCCTCAAGGTTTGCACCAGAAAACCGCCTTTGCCAAGACCTCCAGGTGATTGGATGTGCAGGTCTGTGGAGCTGCTCTCCAGACAGGCCGTGTCCCACCCATACCCCACTGCAAGCCTGGACGTGTGGAGCCTGCAGGCCAACCCTGAGGATCAGCGCCTCCCTGCAGCTTTGTCCCCAAATGTTAAGTCATCACCAACATTCATGGGTCTCATTTTAACCGAGATGTCAACCCACTTGCTGATACGGATTATTTTCAGCAGAAAGGCCATCTCGCTGACAAAAGCTGTGCCTGAGATAATATCCGTCCTGCTTCTCTGAAGTCGCAATCATTTCCATGAAGCTTAACCTACTTTAAAATTATCTCTAGTTTCATTTTTCCACCAAGCAACCTCCCTGAACAGCTTCCTTAACAGACTCCTGTTGTTATTGTTATTTTCCTTAGAGAGAGACACGTGAGCTCAGGAATCATAAATTATGGTAATTTAATCTTCGTGAACTGAGTTTTCAGTCTCACTTGTACGTAAAAAGTCGCACCAAGTGTTTTTAAGAAATCCAGGATTTCGGACTCATGTTATGTCATAGCACATAATGATTTTTAAAGCCCAGGAAGAAATTTCTTCAGAAACAGGAAACATGCTCTTCACATAACCGGGGAGAGAGTCACTTCTGGAAGGCGAGCAAGATCGGGGAGAGCAGGGTGTGGGGTCCAGCCCGGCGCTGGGCCGCTGTCTGGTCTGGGCCCGTGGCCTCGAGAACCTCACTCACATCTGAGGCTGTGGCGACATCCACATCGGCCACACACGACCTGTCTCAACAAAAAGGGCCTCGTGTGCAGAAACAGTTATTTTCTTGTGAAAGTGCTGTTTTCCCTAAGCACGCTTATGTATGCATTCTTGTTTCCTTCCTTTAGCTTTAAAAGAACTTTTCTTTCTTTAGTCACTGCAACAGGAAAAGTTTTTCAGAGGAACAGGTGTTTTTGTGTCATGAGAGATTTGAGGCCTTGCTTGAAAGACAGCTTCTGACTCTGCTCTGTCTCTCTCTCTCCTCCCTCTGTCTCTATGTCTCTCTCTTCCACTTCCTCTCCTCTGTCTCTGTCTTTAGCTTTCATTTCTACTCTCCCTCCCTCATTAGAGTCAGCTCTCTGACCCACAAGTAGTTGTCCTCATGAGGTCTCTGGCTCTCAAACGTTGGCTGGCATGGAGTGCTTGCGTGGCCTAATTATGAGGGGACCCTGTAAAGGGCTGCTCACCATCTGCTGACTGTCACTCTCACCCCTGCCCATGTATCATAACCCACCTTCTTAGTTACCTATTGATTGATGTTTTATTACGCCTGGTTATTTATTATTTAAGCCTGTGATTTTTCAGGGCTCCAGATTTTGCAGACTGTTGACCTCAAATACAGAAAGCAATGTTTTCAACACAGAAAATAATATGAAAACTTGTGACAGTAGTGGGAATTTTTCACTGAAAAACTCCTTGACTTTCATATGTTGTAATGGCCTCACTGAAAATGTTAAATCTCTGCTAATGTAAACTAGTTCCCACAGTTTTCAGCTGATGGCTTCCTGCTGGTTGGCGACTCTGTTGGTCCAAACCATCCCAAGGTCACTGGCGATCCAGCATGTACCTAGAAAGTCCCATAGCTCCCAGCACATTCTGAATCCTGGGGTTTCCCTGGAAATTTTCAATATATATAGGTTTGAGAATTCCATGTCGAAATAAGCAGGCGGAGGAGAAATGAGGTATCGATGCATTGCTTTAACACACTACTCAGTAGAGACCCACTGTAATGAGCGGGGCATCTGAATGGGCAACTATTGGGAGTTTTCTATAAAGACATAATTTCATTGCTACCTTCTGTTTAAAAATATAGAAAAGTCAGTGATTTTGGTCTCCCCGTTAAGATTCTGTTGGCGTTTTCATGTAAGTAACCACCACTTGAATGTCAACATTCTAGAAGACAATTGTTAATTTTGCCCCTAGAATATTTGCAGTGTCCTTTGCTGCTTTTAAAGGATAAATACTCGTTGGGTCATTCACAGATAGTTTTGCTATCTGTGGTTGTGGTTGATGATCTTTTACTCGTCCCCACAGGAGGGCTGAAAACTCCCCAGGGTCTCTCAAGCCTAGTCAAACCCATAACCCTCCTCCAACTTTGTCTCAGTGCTCCTGCTCTGGATTTTCAGCCACTGGATGATCTCATCACCGCACACCACGTCCCCACTCCGCTCAGCCAGCGCACTCCCCCATCAACCAGGGCACCTGCCCCCGCACTTGAAAGGTAGAAACCAGCCCACGCCTGTCACCCACTGGTCACACAGCCCCAGGTGTAGCACCAGTGGACTCATTGCTGGTGATTTCAGGCCCCAGAGCTACAGCTCCTGTACTCTGCTGCCCGCAGAATCAGAACCAAGTCCCCTAATCTGTCACCAGTGTCCCCGTGCTGGGCATGGCCCGTCTTCCCAGCAGGGTAATTGGCCCCCAACCACACATGCGTGACCTCTGTGCCCCTGCCCTGGACTCTAGCATGGGGACTTCTGCCTCCTCTCCTCTACCTGCAGACTATTCCCCGAGATACATCGAAATGGCCCACATTTCTTTGATTTTTTGATAGCATCAGAACTCCTCTTCCAACTTCTAGAGCTGCTCTTCCCCGCCATCTGCGGTCAGCAGGACGGTGGGTCCTCACGCAGCCTCGTGAAGCCCAGGGGCCCCACGGCAATGTGCATCTATTCTCACTCCATCTTCAACGTCTACCCTTTGGCGGAAACGCACAGGCAAATGTCAGAGGGTCATTTTGGAGACGTTACACACCTGTGCAAGTCAGCAAATGGAAATTGAATTGGGTCTTTTTCTCTTTTCTTTTGTGATCCTTGGTACAAAAAGAAAAAGTTGACACCTGGTTAAGCTGTTACTATGACATTTGTTTTTGTGTTTTACAGTCATATTTCCCTTAAAGGCTCATTTCTCATGAAGGAGCGAGTTTCAGTGTGCTCCTTCTTCCTTGAAACTAAAAGTCACCCAGATGTCCCCACATGGGTGCAACAATGACCCACAGGTGGCCTTCTTGGCCCCTTGTAACTTTAAAAAAGCCGCCAGGTCCCCATTACTTTTGATTTGCAGCAGAGGCAAGGTCATCCTCATAATGAACACAGAACAAAAGAAGGAAAACGAGGTCTGTATTTTCCGACCCTGAGATTCAATTTGTCATGAAGATCAATGACAGTTTTATTCTCCAGAGAGAGGAACTACTGTAAATTACCCGCTCGTTTCAGACCTTCGGTTGTGGCTGAGAAAGTGTGAGGCTGGAATTGTAATAGGATGCGGTGACAACAGAAAGCATGACACGCGAGCACGACTTCAGAGAATCTTCTTCCCTTTCCAAACAGAAGATAGATGCCCGTCTGCTAAGTGCGGGCGGATGAGAAGGGGTGGACCGTTAGGCTCTAACACAGGAGACAGGGTTCCCAAGACCCAGGAGCAGTGAAAAAGGCCAGAATGTGTGCGGGTCTGCTCAGGAAAAAAGAGATGAGGAGGAGGAGAGAAGTCCTTACTGATCTGAGGATACTATAGAGCAAAAAAGGAGAGAACAATAGAAAAGATTAGAGTTCTCATGAACAGGTGCTGCCCGCCCCCCACCCAGGGCAGATTCGAGCACCCACCACCTGGCCACTTTATGCAGAAGTACAGGGAAATCTGACATCACCCAGAGACTCTAAGGCTGTGAGTCTCGTTGCAGAACCGGCGTCAGCCTTCCTGATGTTACTGATCTCAGCTCACATCAGGTGTACATACCACATTTCTTTTATGCATTCATCCATTCACAGACACCAGATGTTTCCATGTCTTCATTGTCAGTCCTGCAGTGGCCACAGGGTGCAGAGACCTCTTTGAGAAGTCTTTGCTTTCACTGCTGTTGGGTATGTACTCAGAAATGAGATAGCTGGATCATTAGGAATTCCTGTCCTTCATGTATAGGGGACCCCATACTGTGTTCGCTAAGACCTATGCCAATACATTGTCCCACCAACAGTGTCTGGAGTTCACTGCTTCACATCCACGTCCGTGCCAATCTTTGTCTTTTTGATAATACCTATTCAAACAGGTGTGAGGTGACATCTCATTATGGTTTTGAGTTCCCTTTTCCTGATGATTAGTGATGTCAAGCATTTTTCCATGTACCTGTTGGCCATTTTTATTTTTTCTTTGGAAAAATATTTAAGTCCTTGGCCCATTTTTTAAAGTGGATTGTGATCTTATTATTGAACTGTTTGAGATCCTCATATATTTAATGAATTAGCTGGATCGTTGTGTGTAAGTATTTTCTCTCATTCCACAGGTCATCTCTTCACTGGTGATGGTTCCCTTGCTGAACCAGAACTGTTGGGTTTGGTGCAATCCCATTTGCCTGTTTTGTTGATTCTCCCTGTGCTTTTAGGATCATATCAAAAATATCATTGCCTAGAGAAATGTCCAGATCCTCTTTTCCTAGTTATTTTATAGTTTCCAGTATTTCAGGTATGTTAAAGACTCCAACACATTCAAGTGGAATTTTGTAAATGATATGAGGTAAGGATCTAATTTCACCCTTTGGCATGAGGCTGTCTGGTTTTCCCACACCCTTTGTTGAAGAGACTACCCTTTCTCTCCTGCATGGCGTGGCACCATTGCAGAGCAACTGACTGGAAATGTGTGGGTTTATTTTCAGTCCTCTTTCAGTTCCACTGTTTTTGTTTTTATGCCAAACACCATGCTGCCTTAAGGACTGTAGCTTTGTAATATAGTTTAACACCAGGAAGTGTGGGACCTCCCCTCCAGCTTTGTTCTTCTTTCTCATGATTTGCTTTGGCTACTCAGAGCCTTTTTGGTTCCTTGTAAATTTAGGATTTTTTTCCCATTCCTATGAAAAATGTCACAGGAACTTTAATAGGATTTGCATTGAATAGGGAGATTACTTTGCATGGTGTGAACATCTTAAGTGGGATAATGCTTTCAGTCCATAAGCATGGAATACATTATTTTTTATGGGCCTTTATGCCCTTTATTTCTGATTTTCCATGGTCGGGCCACCCCAATTGACTGACCCTTTCGTATCAAGTCTCAGAAAGACTTGGGCATCTCCAACTCCTGAAAACCCCCCCGATACTTCATGATTTTGTGAAATCTTCATTCAACTCCCAGTAGATGCTAAAGAATTCTCAAGTATGAAACATACAGGATAGAGTCTATGTCCCTTTATCCCTCCTCCAAATTTTCATCAAGCAGATCTCTACCCCCTGTCCTCACAGTCATCATCATGGTCCTTCAGTCAAAGCATTGACTCTTAACCCAAAGAATGGAAGGGCTAGGTGTGCGACTCAGAGACATGGATGAGGGTTCACACATGAGGCACTACTTTTCCATTGTCTTTCCTGATAAGGCTTAAGATTTTACATAGATGCTCATGCTGCAAACATAGAGTCGGATGAATGTTTATTTAACTGAATAGAACATGCCCAAATAATATGATTATTACAAACATTCACTGGAGCTTCATCATCTCATTCAACTTTATTAATTTGACATGCTCACTTCTACCATAGGAGAAAAATGAAGCAAAAGATAAATAACTTAAATAATTCAAAAGAAATCAATAAGTTATACAATGCAGGCAATTCCAAGCACAAGTCTTGGAGCGAGTGATCATGAGAGAGGGGCGGGGGAGAGAGAGAGGAGAGTGGAAAGAGAGAGGATATAGAGAAGAGAGGAAAGAGAGAGGAGATATAAAGAGAGAGAGGAAAGAGAAGAAGAGAGAAGTGAGAAGAGAGTGCATCAGTACCTATGGAATCATACTGCAGTAGCTGCACCATATGCTACCTGTGAATCCAAGGGAATTGTTATGCACTGTGAACCCTCAACACAAGTCGCTTCCACCATCTGTAGCTCAAATGAAGAAATCAAAGTCAGTTTCCATTTTGGAGGAAAACAGGGCTGTGTTGGACTTGCTGGGAAGTTCCACAGCAGTTACCAATGTGGTGCATAAAGGTGGCGACGGTGTATCTGCATCCCTGTCGCCGAGAAGATAAATAACACAGCATCAAACCATGGTTCCAGCATCCAGTGAGTGCAATGCTGAGAAGTCAGGTGCAAGGTTATGACAATTTCAGCACAAATAATTTGTCACCTGTCTTCTGACTTAAAACTGTAACCCCCAAGAGATATGCAACTCCATCATATTTATGATATTGTAACCTAAGCTTTGGACCTTTGTACTTACTGACTCGTACCTTCTTATTTTCATTATAATTGAATTTGGACTACGCAAAACATTGCTGTCTACCCTTGAAGTAATCACATGAATTCTGATCCCTCCTCTGTAAAATCAGGGGCTACTTCTTGGTTACTCATGTCCCTTCCACTGCTATTCTCGTTCGGAATACATTAAAGCCCATTCTGAATCAGGCTAATCTAAAGAGGAGATGATCTGGTTTACAGCTTCATTATGAAGATCAGAACTAGGAAGATATTTTGTGATATAAATAAGTCGTAGTGAGCTTTCTAAGTAAGTTATTAATATTAATACCAACCAAAGTCTATTTTTATGAGTTGTTCCTTGACAGCAATTCTTAAATAAAAAGATAGGACTAATACCACAAGCACCATTTGACACATAGTCAGGAAACAGAAGTATCTTTATCACATTGCCCTTGAGCCAAAGCCTATTGTTTGTGAGATTAGAGCTTATAACTACATTTTTTATTAAAAAGTCAGATCTATTTATTGTCAAGGATTTAATTTGGAGACATGTTTAAAAAAAACTATTTACAGCAGTTCTGTAATTTTGAAAGTCCACTCACAATAAACACGCAAGGACTAGTCAAATAAAGTATACTTTCTGATTATTCATTAGGGTCACCGGGAATGTAGCCTATTAGGTCCTTAGTGAAATGAGGAAGCCAGGTTTCAGCTACACATATCCTGCTCCTCTAGTGAAGATATTTGCTAAAAAACACTCTAGGGAAAATTGGTATAAAAACTAATACCAGTGTTAAAATTATACTCCTATTTGTTATGAAAGTTTACATTTTAATTCAAATTTCTGTATTGCTTGTATTTTGAAGGAAAGCATTTCAATCCATGGGGGAAAATCTCTCCCAGTTAAACTGTTTGCAAAACATTTCTGTTCTGGTGATTGCTTGTTTTGTTCTCACAAAGCATGCTTAGTCATTTTTTAAATCCCTATGTCCTCTGTGTTTATAGATAGTTATCTCAAAAATTGTAAAAACTCAAATTTGTCCAAGTTAATTTTGAACAGCATTTAACCAAAATCATAATTTAGGGTATATAAGTTAGAAGTCAGTTCCTTCATATGTAATCAAATTATATCTTTCAATAATCATTGTATCCTAGTGGTTTAAATCCCTAATTCTTACACTTGTCCATGACCCTCCCCATGAAGACCTATCCAATGGTTTGTGCTCAAGACCTGGATGGAAGGGTGATTTCAAACACAAATGATCAGTTCTGACCTCTTGACTTCCAAGTAGTTCACTCATTGTTTTTGTCAAAGCAGAACCTCGTGAGACCGACTCCCGAAGTACCCCTGCCCCGCACCCTTCACGGTAACACTGGGGCTACTGCAGAGGTCAAGGGGGAGCGAACCTGCACTGAGGGGGTGTCCAGGAGGTGCCTGAAGCGTGGCAGAGTCCAAGGTGGAATGGTGGGAGAGCAGAGAGAGGCTGGTCTGCTCCGGCCCTCAGCTCCATGTCAGTTTCTCCTCTAATGATGGACTCACAAATGTGCAGCCATGGCCTTCTCAGCTCAACTATGTCGTGTCTCCTTAGCAAGGGGCTTGGTCCTGTATGAAGTAAGGCCTTTGTTCCTTCTCATCTAACATGGTGATAGTGGGAGAGCCAAACTCAGGGGTGCTGCAGGTCACAGCAAGGGAAGCAGGATGAGGACAAAGCCATGTGGTCTATGTGCCTCCACCCAGTGCGGAGCCTCTTTCCATCGTTCACATAACTGAGAAATGAGCTTCTTTCTGTCTTACTTGAGAGATGTCCTTTTGATGTTAACTAATAGCCTATAGTGAAGTCCCACACCCAAGTGTTAGCGCTCCTGCTCAGCGCTGGGCATACGGATGGATTCTGCACAGGGTCAGGCCTCCTCAGAGGAATGTCCCCATGGCTGGACGCACCTGAATGGAACCCGCCACCTGTCAGGGTACAGGAGCAGGAGGTAGCTTCCCATATGCGACAGGGCAGAAGGGTTGGACAGGTCTCGGATTGAAAGAAAACAGAGACAGCGAAAACCAAAGGGCCGATGAACAAATCTACAGGGGTAAGACTCAACAGAGCCAGTGCCAATGGAGCAGTGACCCAGTCCAGCTGTACCCACTCCCTCCTGCGACATGAATGACCCCTGGATCCTGACACACACCCAAAGAGGTGGGTTTAGGACCCTGAACACATGGCAGTGATGTGTTTCCTCTTGGAAAAGCAGAATCTTATAATAGATAATAAGTCCTAACATCCTAAAATTCCAAATATCCAAATAGTCCAAGTTCTTCCATATCTGGGTCTGGGGTCTGTGACTTGGGAGTGAAACATGTGCCATCAGTGGTCACTGGTGTCCTTTGTTCATCTCTTTATCATCTGTCTCTAGTCCTTACACATGCCTGGCACACAGAGCATTCAGAATGTTAAATATCTGTTGAATTATCTAGTTTACTGGCTGTAGTATTAGATGAATAAATTGTACTCCATAGGTAAGCAGAGGTAAATTTAAAAATTACTCAGTCCCTGTTCTAAATACAAAGTTAAAGTTCCTTTAAACATCTCTGTCCTACACACCAAACATCCCCTCTAGTAGAAGCTCCATGTGAGAGTCACTGTCTGATGCCACTGGGAACATCTCCTTTCAAAGCTAGCTGAGTAGAATTTTGAAGTTTGCAGAAGTTTTAATGTGGCAACATCCACAGAAAACTTCCATGTCCTTGATTACCTTAGAACTCATCGCATAGTTATTTATATTGCAGGTCTTGTGGAGTACTCATCACATACTCAACCCTGAGTGACCACCACAGAGAACAGAGGACAGTCCATGAGACTCTTAGGGAAGGGACCTGCAAAATAGGGGCTGTGACTGTAGAAAATGAGATGAGACTGTTGAATTGCATTGACCAACCCAAGGGGATAGGTGGAGGGGAGGAAGGGAATTTCTTTCAAATCAGGAGCAACATGGTAGAAGACTTGGGTGGTGGGAGGTGTGTCTGAAGAACTCCAAGCTCTGAATGGCTTTATCACAGCAGAAGAAAAGAAACCTAGAGTCTGGGGTCATGCTGATGCAGAAATCTCTAGAAGGAAGCCTGGGTAAAGGCCTCTTTCTTAGAACTGGTGCTGAGTCAGGGAGCCATACAAGTTCAAGGCAAATGCATTCAGCCCTGGGGTGACCTAGCTGGTCAAGGTCATTTCCCACCTCACAGCAGGAGGCACCAGGGCTGGGGAGGTGGCCAGCGTATCCGACCACATCCGTGACGGTATATTTTAACAATTGTTTAGATCTTTGACAGAGACTTTAGATTAATTTCATTGATTTTCACAAAGATTTACAGTTTATATATTTTTTAAAGGATTTTTCCACTTTCATTGCCAGTCCCCAATATTAGTCTGGAAATCTCTTCAGAAAAGAGACCATTCATTGAAATAAGCAGGAAAAGAAATTGATTTGCCCTCAACTCTTTACTCTGCTCAGCTCCAGGAACAGAAATGGAGACTACCTCCTGAGTAAAGGATGGTTCTTAGGTTCAAAGTTCTTAACTTAGAAAAGATGATTTGGTTCATGATCGGGTCTTTTTTTAATCTTCCCAGACAAAATTTGAGGTAATTCAAATCTTCCAAGTGATAGAAAATTTATGAATGTTCAAAGAAATAAAAGTATACTTGAAGAAGATATTCCGTCCCTCCCAGCCTGGACACTAACTCACCATGGCCAGCTTGTGACTAAATTCTGCTGAGAACTCTAGAAGAAATGACAATTAATTAAGCAGCCCAGGATAGAAGAAGGAATCTGGACTCTGAAAACAATCACAATGCAAAATATTCCCTTAAAATTGCTAAACCTGAAGGCAGACCTACACAGGCTAAATTTGGGCTCCAGTTCAGAGATGTGTGAGGGGTACGTGTGCCATGACTTGGGAGAAAAGCTTGAGCAAGTACTGGGGAAAATTCCAGATAGTGTAATATATTCGCCATCCTAGAAAACACTCGACATAAGGCCCAAATCCTTCCACGTAAAAATAGATTGGTCAAGTTCAAGATTAGAAAAGGAATTAAAGACAAGTGAATTGGAGACTTTACAAAGAGACTTTAGGTAATGCTGAACCAAGTTCCAGGTTAGAGTCAACGGGAGGAGATGAGAAGCCACATTTGTTTTGTTAGGACTTAGAACCAGGCCTTACTGGGTAGAATCGGAACAATGACCATGTGATCACTGACAGATGGCTAAATATTTCTAAAAAGTCCTAGGAAGTACGCAAGCTAGAAATGAAAACAGATGGCTGGTTCAGCAGATAAACAACCAGCCCCCGAGATACAAAGAAGACGAGGGCCCCACCTCCAGGAGTGAAGATGCTGTGAGCAGAGGTGACCCTGGGAGGACAAGTCTGCTCACATGCTGTTTTGGGATGACAATGGAGCCAGGACCCCATCCTCTCTTCAAACTCCTGCAAGAATCCTAACAAAATATAATGGACACAGAACATCTCCCATGGGTACATTGGCCTCCATGTTCTTTCCATCCCTGCCATTGGGATCAGAGCATTAAATCCTCTCTAATAATGAAAACTGAACAATCCTGGGGTCTTTCCAAGTTCCCAGTTGTTACACGAAAGACCCTAATCTCTAAGGGTCTGTGTGTACAGCTCCCAAACTAAAGAAAGCACCTGGTGATTCAACTGATAAAGACTTGAGTTTACTCACAGAGAAGAATAGTGGGGGCCTTTCTGGCAAGAGTCCCCTAGAGAGGCATCATGTGGCCAGCCAGGTCAAATCTGTGCCCCCACCCCTGCGTCAGTACATGCTTTTTACAGTAGAATTCAAAGAGGCTTCTCTATGTACAAAATTATAAGTCGGATTGTCAGGGTCAGGGGGCTCAGAAACTTGAAAATAACATTTCAAGCCAAAGCGTAGAGAGAGTCTTGTCCTGGACCACAGCACTAGGGAGTGCACTGGAGTGATGTTCACCTCTGTTAACCACAGTTGTCCAGGCTCCTAGCCAGGAGGCTAGAAAACGGGCCACAGGAAGGCAGAACCCTCAGTAAGCACTCCGGCAGACTCATCCACAGCAACTAAAACTCTTCTTATGGACTCTCGGTGGAAAACACCCCTTCTCGTCAGTGACATGGCTTCTGTTCCTGGACAGGAGGATATTGTCAGAAGTTGCAGAAGTCCCTCCCCCACATCCTGATCTGATGAGGAGAGGACGTCCTATTCCTGCTGCAGTGGAGAGACCACAGTGCCAGCCAAGGTGCTAGGAACTCGGTGGACAGCAGACTGCTCACTTTGGCAAAAATGACTTAGCAGCACCTATCAGAGTGCAGGTGGATTTTCCTAAAACTTTGCCTAAATTTCCTCAGTGCTTTTCTGAGCTGAAGTCATTGAAATTCTCAAGAAATGATGATCCTCATCTGGGATATTTCCATGTACGCATCAAGTGACAGGAAAGGCAGTTCACTGGTACAGACAGCTGTGAGCGACGCAAGGCCTCACTTGGGGCCCAGGCTTCTGTCTTTTCACTCTCGATTTGCTGGACTCATTTAATAAGCTAAGATAAACAAAACAAACATCCTGCACAAAGCTCTGAGGGTCCCGGTGCTACCCATTTCCATCCCTTAGATGTATCCTCACGAACTAGACACTAATCCCTCATATTCATAATAGCTCTCTGAAAAGTGTTGTTATCCCTGACTTGCAGATTAGAGGAATGAGCCTAGTAGAAAATAAAGAACTTACTTAAGCCATACTGCAAATTACAAAGTCAGCACTCTAACCCAAGTCTGCACGACTCCAAGTCCTGCTCCATTCACATGGAACCACACTGCTGTGACGGAGAACTGAAACTGAGAGACTATGGTGTCAGCTGAGGTCCTGGGACCAAAGTGGACAATAGACTTTGCTCATTTTGGCAAAACGTGTCAAAACTGACAGGTGTGATCAGGAAACACTCCACCCACACTTCAGTCTGGCATGTCTATGTGTAAATACTATGAAGCGGGAACCCAGCTTCCTCTCCCGTCATGAGGGTACAGGATCTCTTTCCTCACCAGTCACCGCGCGTGTGTTTTCTGAGCTAAAAGGAGGATCTAGTGAGATCACTGGAGTGTTTTATGCTCGCTATCTCAAGCCAATCTTGCAGCCACCCTTGAACTGTCTGCAATTATTACCTGACCCTCATTTCACCAATGAGAAAGCTTAGTGAGTTCTCTAAGATGCCAATAAGCGGTGGACATGGGATTTGAAACCAGGTTGTCCAAGTAATTTAACCACTTGGAAAAATGACACAATTGAAAATGTAATTCCTATCCGAGCTGCTCAGCACTGAGTCGCTGCAGTTACCTAGGTGTTCAAGTGCTCTAGACACCAGAGCCACGATGGTATCCAGAGAACGGGGCCAGCTCACCTGCAGAGCTGTCTGGTGGGGTCTCGGTCCGTCAGGAGCTTCGTCACACTGACACATGGGAAATAGTGTCATCTGTAATGTGCCGTCACCGGCACAGTGTTAGAGATGGTGGTGGGAGGCCTGTGACCTGCTCTCTTACAAACCCTGCCTGAAAGCGGGGCTGTTTCTGAGAGAAGAGTGATTAGAGAAGAACAACTGTTTGGACTTCCCACCACTCGTGGTGGGCGCTAAGGGTCGTGAAACTGTCCTGATGTCTGGGGTCCTTATCGCCCTCCTCTAGATCTTCTTTCTGGGCCTCCCATAGGTGAGGAGTACGTGTTCAGACCCGTGACCTCCCTGCTTATCACGTCACCTCTGGAAGGTATAGGACAGTATATGTGGCAATTGGAGAGAAGCAGGGACGGGGGAGCTCAGCACTTTTGCATCCCTTTAAGCATTGTTCTGGAAGGCGATTCCTGCTGGTCCTTATTTTTGCCGGTGTGTGTGAATAGTTCCTGGTGGTGTCTGTGTCATGAGAGACCCATTGTCGCTGAAGCTTCTGCTCCTCCTGACGCTTACACCACAGCTGACCAATGGGTCTCCTGTGAAAGCAGCTCACCCATAGGTCCAGTGAATCATTTTCTTTCCATAGTCTCTTCGGTGTAGACCAAAGTCATCCACCGTCTATCCCCGACCATTACAGGCTCCACACCACCAGCCTGGATTCTTCCTCATTATGCGAAGTGTTAATGTTCCTTCAAGTTCTTTTCTGCCCAGTGCCTTTTGCATTTTATTTCCCCATTCTTTGCCTTTCATTTCCTTTGCTAAATTTCTCATCTGACGATCGCTCTCAAACCCTTTCGTATTAGCCATAGATTTTGAACTTTGTCATAAGTGCTTTTCAGCCCTCTTTCATTACCAAAAATAAAGCATACCTGGGCTCCAAAACCCATGAGATTATAGAGCTCAGTCATTTGACGTGAAAGTGATATGCACACAGTAAATTTTAAGTATATGGTATTCCAAGCCAAATAGTTAACATTTGGGGGATCAATTTTCTCATTATTTAATAGACCCTGACAACCAAGTGCATTTTAATTGAATTCATCAGAGAAATGGTGAATGACAAACTCAGTGTGCATCCTTTGCAAGAGAGACCTCATACTCTGTAATGAATTCATGCGACCCATAAATAACCAAATTCATGCTCATTTAAAAGGCATATTAATCCTGAATGAATTATTCAGATGCCACCACCAGCCTTTTCTAGGTCTGTAGTGACAGGATGATTGTGAAGTGAATGAAAGGGTGGCTAGACCAGTGGCAAAAAAAAAAAAAAGCCATCAAAATATACAATTAGGGTAAAAGCATTGTTTCTAAAGTTAAACAAAGGAATAATTTTCCCAGAAATTCCAGATTTTGATACCAACGGTTTCCCCTATCCAGCTGTAAATGTGACTTCTACTCATTATAAAGTTAATCCTGGTGTTTAGAGTATTTTCTTCTTCTTCATTTCTGACATCAAAATTGTCTTGGATAGACACCATTTTAAAAAAATGATAGAATCACTTCCAATAATTTGATGACAAGGAGTTTAAAACATAATGCAGTCATTTTATTTAGGAATATGTTTTGCTGCAAATCACAGGAAACCCTACTTACTGTGTCTTTAAAACACTTTTGAGTGGTGTGGGTTGTTGGTTCGGTGGTGATAGCAGGAGGGATACAGGTACTTCTGTCTCGCCAACTTCACTCCATGTCCTTTATCTTTGAGTTCTTTACCTCGTGACCACAGATGACTGCAGAAACTCTGAACCGCATGACTGTATTTCAGGCAGGGAAATGGTAATGCAATGAGACACAGGTTAATCTTTCATCCTTAATGAGGTTTTGCCTTTATTTCAAAAAAGAGCATTTCCCAGGGAAATTTGACATCATGACCAAAATGATATAGCCTGACGCACGCAAGACTCCATCAGAGTCATGATACTGAATGTTTTGGTTGACTTGTCTCTATATTAATGGCAAACAATGGTGATAAGGATGACTGGGTAGGAATCACTCTGGTGAATTTTCAATTGTTTCTATTTCAAGGTCAAAAGGAAACCACAGAGACATAGTGTCAAGAAAGACAGGTTTAAAAAATATCTGCTGAGACTGAAATCTATAGGTTAAGATCCGTGGACCATGGTTGAAGCTAGACATGCTTGGACCTACTTGGAAAACCAGTGTGTGCCATACTCAGGAGATTAAATGTGACCCTGATCACAGTTCTCCATGGAGTTATACCTTAGAACTGCTTAGGGTCTTTTCAAAAATAGCAATGGCAAGTTTAATCAGAATTTCTTGAGATAGGCTTAAACTTCTGTTTTGACTTTTTTTTCTGATGATTCTAAAGTGCAACTAACATTCAAACAAGTGTGTCTGAACTTTAATGAAAAAAATTTGAAATTTTAGAGTAAACCATGAATAGGCATACCATTCCTGGATCCATTAAAAATCCTAAATATGGAAGAATAATACATTGTCGAAAATACATTCTCTATAGAAGACTCATCAAAATGCATCCCCAAGGAATGCAACATGATCCACTGAAAATTGGGAACTTCAATATTTCTTTAGAATTTATTTGCAAAAGTACAAAGCATATCCTTATTTGTAGTACTTATGTTTTATAATTGAGGTAACCTGGTTTGTGATACTGCGTAAGTTTTGGGAGTACAGCCTCACGTCTGGACAGCTGGACATCCCACATCATGCCTGCCAGCAAAGGTCTAGTTATATCCTCTCCCTCAACACTGTCCACCTCACCTATTCCCCTCCATGACGATAACCATTCTGTTGCCAGAATCAGAGGGTTAGTTTTCTTTTTGGTTTGTTTCTTTATTCATTTGTTTTGTTTCTTTATCTTCCACATGAGTGAAATCATATAGTGTTTGTCTTTCTCCTTCTCACTAACTCACCATCCCCTCTAGTGCCATCCATGTGGTGAGGATTCCATCTTTTTTTTTATGGCTTATTGAGAGGTATCCATTTATTGTCATTTTATAAGGCATTTTCTGGATTCTCTTGTATTTCTTCTCTGTTTCTTTTTTCTCTATCTCAAAAGCACATTCAAAGAGATAAATGCACCTGTTTATGGCCACATTCTTCGCAATAGCCAAGAGCTGGATGGGGGAAGCCTGGACTCCACACCAACATGGGCCATGGCTACGGGTGGCAGGATTGATCTAACTAATCAGTTCGACTTATGGAAATGCAGCCAGTCTCATGGTCACTTCATCCCTCACAGGGGAATCAGTACACAGACTGCAATTGCACCCACTCCACTGGCATCCTCAACGCTTAGAAAGTTCTTGTTGAAACTCAAGGCACTCCTGTGTGCTTCCCTCCTTGCTGGAGTGTTCACCCTGGCATGCCACACACCCTTGGGTGTTTTCTGGTTCCATTTTAGTCATAGCTGAGCACTCATCTAAGACGGCACTTGCTCCGAAGCCCCTCCTGATGCTTCTAGAACTGTCTCTCCTCTGTCAGAGCCTCCGGCACCATCAAGAGCCCCGCTTTTATCCCAACAGTGTCATGAAGCTTACACCATGGCTCCCTACCGGCATTGCACACTTCTTTCTGGGTTTCCCCACAGAACTGCAAGTTCCTTGCAGGCAAGACCATGTCTTGATGTCTGTGACATCTCCAGTGCTCAGACTTCACCCTTGGATTAAAAAATGATAAAGTAAGAAAAAGCAACTTTTACAATCTGTGGGGACATCACTAGAATTCTTAAAAATTGAAATAAATTAATCAACTTTAAATGTAGCTATCCAAGTAAATGATCCATCTCACTGTACTGTTGGCAAATTTCAGCAAGTGCGTGTTCTGGAAATGGACAGTTAACATGGCTGAACGAGGTGGTTGTCTCCACATCTCCCACTTAGCGCATGTCAGGATGTGAAACTCATTTCCGGGACTGGTTCTTAGTAAACCTACCTTTCCAGTTGGAGATTCCCTTCTGTTCTTCTAGTCCCAAGTGTCCACAGCATATCTGTTGATAGAATAGAGGCATCAAAGGTGCTATCACACATGGAAGCTGAGCGTTCTTCGCCTTTGGTGCCAGACGTCAGCGCAGATACAAAGTGCACGTCCCGGCCTGTCATGTCACTAGCTCTGTCTGGGATCATGTCTGTGCTTTTTATTATTGTTACTTCTCAGTATTGATTAGCACCCTCCCCCTCAGATTGCCTGTATCTGACCTGCCTTGTTGTGTGTGGGAACCCCAAACCATATGCATAATACATGCCTTTCACTTGTTACCCATTTTTCCTGGTTTTTTCTTAGGCTAATTTCTTATGATATAAATGTAAATCACATGATTCTACAAGACAATGTAGAGTGAAAGAAAAGAAACCAAGAAAAGCAATGTGTTACACGAAGCCAATAAAAAGCTGACAGATTAGCTCTAAATCAACCTGCAGTGTGTCAGAGAAGTAAATTTAAGTGCTCCGACTCACAGGGGGAGAATTCATCTTTGTCTCTGTGGTTTAAGGAAGATTTTGACAAGAAATTTAATAACAAGAGAGAATAAATGTGAAATACTATGTAGCAGTTTATTTCATGAAAGGGTGAAAGAGTCACTAGATACAAGTCATTGTTCTCAATTCATTGTCCCTAATTCACGGCATCCGTTCATACAGACAACTCCGCTCCGCCTTCAGACTTAGCGATGGGAAATGAATTGGAAGGAGAGGAGCTCGAGAGCTTTAGCTGCTTGCTTGAGACCATAAGTGCTAAAACAGTGCAATACAAACATGGCTCTATAAACACAACTAGCCGTAGCGCTAAAATTAAAAACAGAAAATCTAGATTTCCTTGTTGAATATTGACAACGTTTGTCAAAGCAAAATATCGATCTTTTCTCTGGTGGTCTGTCGTCAGGTCACATACACATATACTGGCAGTTTGACCAACCACATGTCTGTCCTGGGATCAGTATTCCAGTGAGTTCTATTAATCACTCCCTAGCTTGGCTCATCCCAAATGCCCTGTGCTGCTGCCTTGCGTACATTGTGGTCACATAGTTGATGGAGGGGCCTCCTCGAGGTTCCAGGGACTTTTCCAGGACAAAGCGCTTCCTGGTGACAATGTGGGGCTCTCCGCGGTGAGAAGTATTTTTGTGATCTTTGAACTCCTTCATGTCTATGGGGCTTTCAGTGGCTCTCCATGAATATTTCATCGTGTAGAAAGACTTAGAACCATCTTTAAACTCTTATTCATCACTTGATAGCTCAGAGTTTTGGAGATATTCCCTTTGACTCTGAGTCCTCAGTGAAGACTAAACTGAAGGCAATGATACTAGATTTGCAGAATTGTTCTGAGGACTTGAGATTATGTGTGAGGAAAAACACTCCAAATTGCGACATGGCTATGCCAGGGCAAGCGCTGACCTGCATCCCCTCAGAATCGCCATGTGGAAGTCTTGCCCATTCCCCAGAACTGAACTTAGGTGGAGATGAGCCTTTACAGAGTGGGTCAGGTGGAAGGATATGATGGGTGTCCATCAAAGGGAAATTTGAACATAGATCCACATAGCGGGAAGATGGCATGAGGAGACACAGGGAGAAGACAGCACCTACACGCCTAGAGAGAGGCCATGCTGACTGTCCTTCAGTCCTCAGAAGGACCAACCTCAAGAATATCTTGGTCTGGGAATCCAGGCTCCAGACTGGGAGACCACAGGCTCTGCTGGTTAGACCCCAGTCTGCGGCCCTTTGTTAAGAAGTCCTTGCAGACTCTGTTCCGTCAACAAAATCCAGCTATGCCTGCACATCCATCCTCAGCTCACCCTGCCCCACACCCCTTCCTGACCCTGCATGTCCAACACTTATACTTTCACGGACACCCTCTGGGGAATGCGCCTGACACCAAACCTTGCCTTGACGCCCCCAGTCGTGGGCAGCAGGATTCATCACTGTCATCGTGTTTGTGACAGGCCTCTCATCTCTGCCCTCTGAAGTGACTCCCGTTCAGGCAAGAAGGCCAATGAAGTGATGCACTTTATTGATCTTTTCAGCTACAATAATCAAAAAGCCTAACTAAATTTTATCATGATATAATCAATACTTTACAGTGGTTCACTGCTTCATTTTTTTAAATGTGGTACTGAGGAACATTGATTTATGAGAGGTGCACATCGCTATGAATCGTCATCTCTGTGATACAAGTTCACCACCACTTTCTATCCATCACTACACAGGTCGCCATTTTCCTACCCACCCTCTGCCTTACCTTCTAGCAGCCACTATTTTGTTCTTATAGACACAAGTTTATTTTTGCTTGATTTGGTTTCTCTGCATTCCTCATATGAGTGAAATCATGTATTATTTGTCTCTCTCTGACTTATCTCACTAAGCATAATACCCTCCAGTTTCATCCATGTTGTTGCCAATGGCAGTTCTTCTTCTTTATTACAACTGTGTAATATTCCATTGTTTATACCACTTCTTTATCCATTCGTCTGATGACAAGCACTAGGTAGTTTCCAGCTCTTGACTCTTGTGAATAATTCTGCAATGAACACGGAGATGCATATTTCTCTTTGAATTAGGATTTTTGTGTTTTGGGCATAAACATCCTGAAGTGGGATGACTGGATCATATAGAATTTCTATTTTTATTTTTTTACTTTCCATACTGCTTCCATAATGTTTGTACCAATTTATATTCTACCAACTGCACACAAAACTTCCTTTTCTCCACCTCCTCACCAAACTTGTTTCTAACATTTTTAGGTTATTCTCACAGGCGAGAGGTGATATCTCATTGTTTTGAGTTGCATTTCCCTGATATTAAATGATGGTGAGCACTTTTTCGTGTACCTTTTGATCATCTGTACATCTTCTTTGGGGATGTGTCTGTTCAGACCTTCTGACATTTTTTTGATTGGGTTGTTTTTCTGTTATTGAGTTTTATGAGTTCTTCATATATTTTGGATAGTTACTCTTTCTTGGATGTATCATGTACAAATATCTTCTCCCAGTCAGGAGGATGTCTTTTTGTTTTGGTGACAATTTCTGTTGTGCAGTTTTGAGTTTGATGTATTCCTCTTTGTTTATTTTGGCCTTTGTTCGCTTTACACTGGAGCTGAGTCCCCAAGTATCTCTTGGAAGACCTACATCATGAAACGTATTATCTGTTTTCTGCTATGTTATTTTATGGTTTGAGGTGTCTAATCCATTTTGAATTAATTTTTGTGTACTGTGTTAGGGAGTGACCTAGTTTCAACCTTTTGCCCATGGCTGTCCTGTTTTCCCAACACCATTAATTGCAGAGCGTGTCCTTGTCCCATTGTAAGTGCTTGGTTCCTCTATTATTAACTGTCCCTGTATGTGTGGGTTTATTCCTGGGCTCTTAATTCTAATCCATTGTTCTGTGTATCTTTTATTCTAAGACCATGCTATTTTGATTACAATAGCTCTGTGGTATAGTTTGAAGTTGGGGAGCATGACACCTCCATCTGTGTTCATTTTTCTCAGAATTCCTTTTACTATTAAGGACCTTTCGTAGCTCCATGCACATTTTAGCACTGTTTGTTCTATTTCCTTGAAAAAGACCATCAGGATTGTGACAAGGATTACATTGAATCTGCATTATGCTTTAGGTAATATAGCCATTTTAACAATGTTACTTCTTTCAAACCATGAGTGGAAGTGTCTCATTCTTTCAAAATTAGCTTCAAGTAGAAGAATTAGAATTTGAAGAATGTCGTGCATTCTCCTGGATTTGGCCACCTTGATTGCAGCAACCAGGGGATCAATGAGTCTCTTCTGTTTTTTCTGGAATTCTAAAATACTTCACTGTGGATTGCTTAGGATAAGGATAAAAACTGGAACCATCCCCAGACCCTTTTCTTGTGTGCAGGTAAGGGATGAACCATCACTTGGTTTCTGACCCTGAAGTGAAGCTCCATTCATCCACACCAGGTAGACTGAGAGCTGACTAGTCCTAACACAGGCCGGAAGCCAAGTGCCCAGCTCCCTGTGGAGAAGCCATCCCACCAGGAGCTAACTAAGATGTTTGCTTCCATTGTTGCTATATTTGCTTCTTTTGGCTGAATGCATCTTCATTTCCCCTCGGGTTTACTTCCTTCAATATTTCTTGGCTGTTATCAGTTTGATTTCTGACACGCTGGCAGCCTCAGTTCAAGGGATGGGTGCAACTAATTTGGTAGATAAAATTCTAATCTTTTCTGTCCTGATTGTCAGTTTCTGAAAGGGAATTGAGCATGATGTCTTCATCCCATAGTTCATTTTGTCTCGATTTGACTAAAGCCGGTTTGAGCATCTGTTTATTCACTCTCGTCTGCCCTACTGAAACCAGGACCCGTGGCACCAGCTCCCATGTGGGAGGAGCACCCTCTGAAATCTGGGAGAGCAGGTCAGCCTTGAATTTGCCTAGTAACTTGCTGATGAACTTGCTAAGGAGCGGATAGTCTTCCTCCCACAGCCAGCCTTCCCCTGCTATCCTTGGCCACAAAAGCTCTGCCAGGGATGCCTAAGGGGGCCGAACTTGCTTTCAGAGAGGCGCCCCTTGGCTCCAAAGAAAGTTCCACCCCATCCGGCACAGGAAAACGTGGGATCAGTCTCAGGTGGTACTACTAAGAAAATAGGCATTCCATTATGTTTCTGGTACAGAAGCCATTGAAAAATGCTTCTGCAATTTGTAAGTCCTTTGAATTGCTTGTATATCTCACTTTTCAAAACCATTTACCTTTATATAAATTTATACACACACATACACACACACACTCACACAAATCCCTGGTAGCTCATTCCCCCTTAAATCCTTTAGTATTATCCCATGAACAGCTCTGTTCATGCATACATGTCTGTTTGCAAGTGGATTGTGGGCTCTCGTTTGCAGCATGATGAGCCGCCCTCATGGAGTGTGGGAGAGGAGAGGCATCCCCCATCTAGGCTGTGTCCCTCCTGACCTCTGAGGCCATGGACACAAGTGGTTGGCGAGGGGCCTCCAGGGGAGCTGAGCTTGCTCTGATGGAAGAGGGAGCCCCCAACAACCTCAGCATGAAGGTGCTCAGGATTTTGGACTCACTTTTCTCAGAAGAGGAATTTCAGGAGTTCTTGCCACGCCGTGGTGGGACTGAGCAGAGGGTACCCTGCTCTATATGCCCGTTCCCAAGGAGGTCAGCTGGCCACACAGCATTCCCCTATGCTGTTTTCTCCCATTGTGGTGCCTGGGTACTACTCTGCTCCTGGTCTCCTGTTTCAGGGTTCCTGGTGGCAGATCCACCCCAAGTGATGGACAGAAATGGGTGAGGGTCAGGCATTGCCCTGGAACCTGTCTTCTGCTTTTGCTGCTCTTCTTTCTCTGACGTCTTCTGCTTTTCCTCCCGTTTCCTCTGCTTCTTCTTCTCCTATTCTTCCTCCTGTTCCTTCTCCTCCTGTTCTTCCTCCTGCCCCTTCTCCTCCTCCTCTTCTTGTTCCTCCTCCTCCTGCTCCTGCTCCTCCTTATCCACCTCTTGCTCTTCCTCCTGCTCCTCCTCCTCCTCTTACTCCTCCTCCTCCTCCTGCTCCTGCTCTTCCTCTTTCTCTTCCTCCTCCTCCTCCTCCTCCAGCTTCAAGCCTTCCCTGCCACATTTCCTCACATTACACTGATGAATAGCCCCTCACTACATGTCGCCTTTCCTTTATGGATGCCTTTATAAAATCACCATCCCTTTACCTCTGACTGTTACCCTCTTCTAGCACATGACATAGATCCCATTTTTCTTTAAAGGGCTGCCTTCCTTTCTCATGGGCAATGTGATGTCACATAGCATTTTCTGTGTTCTTCTCTTAATTCCCTTCTTTTTCTACATTCTTATTATTAACACATACCTTAAATTCCTTTGTATATTGAAGCTTTTGACAGTCTGACCCCTGTCTTATAAATCTTATCCTGGGAAACTGAGCAGCTTTACTTTGGCCCTAGTAAGTCCTCTTAGGTGATGTAACAATGATGACATAAGTGATACCATGTCTACTATGAATGATGTCACAGGTTTGGCAATTTGTGTTACAACAGAAACTACTAAGATCTTGTAAAGATGTTCTGATTTGTAGAAGCCTAACGCTGATCTCACTCTCCAATTCTGACTCAGTAGAGGAGCTGACCCAGAAAGGGAGTTTAAGTGAGAGTCTGTCCTCATGGGGAAAAAAAGGAAAGGCCACCAGAGGTGGCCCCTGCAGCCAGGAACAGTCACTGCCAGCACCCTGGCACAGACACAGGGAGGGGCCCAAGCCGCCTGGGGAGCCTGTGCTCCTCGCCAGGCTCCGTCTTCCCCAGCACTGTGTGAGCGCGCAGGGGCTGTCCTTCCCCTGAGAGTCCCTGCCTCTATTCCCTATTCCACACACAAGACCTGAAATCAGAACTTGGGCTCTTCGACGGAGGCAGACATATTCAGTCCAGAGAGAAATATAACAGCTGCTTTATTCTTTTACAGTTTATCATAAACATCAAACACACACAAGAATAGACGGGAGGAGAACACCTCCACCCACCATCAGTTAGGGTGACGACTGTGTTCGGCCCCCTCCCAGCACCGGCAGGAGGGTCCCCCGACTACATCCAGGTCGGACTCAGAGAAAAGAGTCCCTCCTCCTCCCACCTAGAACGGAGCCCACAGACCAAGTGACTGCAGTTATCAGGGTGCTCAGGTGAGAGCATGTCCCTTTGTAGATGGAGTGTGTTCACGGCAGAACCATGTCAAATCCATCCATGGTGGTCCAGTCAGCTGTGGTTTCAGGCTCTTTGAATCTCTATTTGCTGCAATTTTTGGAAAAGGAGCCAGAACAGGCACCTGGCACATTTCTTCTTTGTTTTCCCTCTCGGCCTTTCACTGGTACCCGCACCCTGCCCCTGTTCCTTCCACTTTAATTTCTTGCCTGAAGAAGAGTATTTAATCCTTCATTGTCCAAAGACACACATTCCGTTCTGAATCAGTGTGGCCACCCTGTTCTGTTCTAGCACTGGAAATTCTTAACAGAAAAGCAAGAGTTATGGTGGTTTGTCTCCAGTGGTTTGTAATTAAAGTGCCCATTTTAGTAATGTTTTTTCCTCTGCTAATGATGAGCCTAATTAGGTTTTCCTGCAAGGACAAGTTTTCTTCCCAGCTACTCCCTATCTTTGTGAAAACACATCAAGGCCATTTATTCCTTTTTATTTATTTATTTTTGCACTCACACAGTCTGTTTCATCTCAGGTTTGTTTTGTTTGTTTGTTTGTTTGTTTGTTTGTTTTTCTGTCCAAACTACGGAAATAAATAGCCCCTCTGTCAGTATCGAGACTTGAAGGCCCGGCTTCAGAAGAATAGGAGTCAGACAGCTCTTCTCTTCAGAGGAAAATCTGGAGTGGGGAAGACTCAGGTACCCCGTGCAGGGGCCCTGAGTCCCGTGAGAGCCACACGTCCCAAGCAAAATCCCAAGGGCCCGAAGGAGCGGGCGCCACGCCGCCTGCAGCCAGCGGCTGCGGGAGGGCAGGCGCATCCAGACGCTGCAGAGCGGGCGGAGGTGCGGGGACACCGCCAGGCCCTGGGCCCAGTGCTGAAGATGGGGAGGAGGAGATCCAGCAGCTCAGCGGAGCACGACTGTCAGCAGGGAAGGCCACCCTCCCAGCACAGGCCCTGGGTGTACCCCTCCCAGGTCAGAGAGCCGTGAGCGCTGCCAGCGCGTCGACTGTCGTTCCTGCAGGAACTGCAGTGCACACGAGTGGGCCACACGTGATGTGAGTCGTCTAAATATCCGGGTCTCCAAACTGCATGGCGGTCTGAAACAAGCTGGAAGCAACATTTGCTAATGAGTTGTGGCGTGTCCAGTGGACTCGATTGCTCTCTGAGCGTTGTGAGCTGGTTCTCTCCAGGTCAGACCATGCACACCTGCTCTGCTGATGACAAAGTGGATGAGTGACTGAGCAAACAAATACCTGTGCCATTTTTAGAGCCACCCTCCTGGGTTAGTATGAACTGAGCTAAACATATTGATTCCAGAAATGGCACGAAATGTTGTGATTTCCAATTATTCTAGAGATTGGGCTTTGAATTGAGTTATGAAGGGGTCCAGGCTGCAATTTTAGGCTTTATTTAGCGCTTCTCATCGCAGGGTGGAGGGAACGCGAGGTGGCGGCGCCCTCCAGTGGCAGATGATGGGAGTGCATCCGTTAGTGCCTTGTCTCTAGTGGGTTGTTAAGAACAAAGGCCCCCTGGCTGCTTGAGTCTCGGCAGAAGGTGCTGGCTAAGGGTGGGCGTCACTGGAAGGTATTCCAGACTGAAGACTCCTGCACAGTCTTGGGACCCCCTCCCTGAAGGATTTCACTGGATACGCTTGTTGGAGGTGTGACCATGGTGCCTGCAGGTGCTGGAGAGCCGAGAGGCTGGCAGCCTAACTCCAGCTCCCCCTCCCTCTGCTCCTGTCTCCTGGGCTGGCTGCTCTGGCTGCTTGGGGCTTTGGGGGCTGCTGCCCTCCTGGCCCACTTCCCCAGGGGCTCCTTTCAGCAGCGTCCATGATCGGGAGGTGTGGGCAGCCTGTGGACACGGAGGGCCTGTGCCCCTGTCTCCCAAGCATCCTGAGTCAAACAAAACGATGGCAAGAGAGAGCTGGTGAGACTGCAGTGTTTTCATGGTTCCAAAATAGGAGCATGTTTCCTGCTAACGGTTTAGCACACGTGCGATACCATTGTTCTGTCATGGCGTGCAGGGTGCCTTCTCACTGGGTCCCCGAGTCCTATGGGATGGGAGGTCTAGACTAAGCGCAACTTCGCCCTTCAACTGTCAGCAGTGGAGGGGAGGTGGGAGTTCAAATGTCTGAAGTCTTGGCTGACTTCTTGGCTTCCAGGTGCTGCAGGGTGGGCCTGATCGACAAGGTGGCGCTGAGGGGGTTTGGAGGCAGGATGGAGGTGGAGGTCGCGGTGACCCCACATGCCCAGCCCCTCCAGTTGGAAGCAGGCAGCATGGTGGCTGCAGGTGGCATGACATCCCCACAGGCATCATGATGAGTGGGGTGAGGTCGCTTTTTGTGGGACCGTCGGGTTCCTGTCCCGTTAACTTCAGCTCCCCTGGCATCATATAGCTGGAGGAACAGGAAAGCCACTCCTGGGCCCTCATGGCATTTACAGAGGCACAGCAGTCAGAGCCGCACCTTAGGAGCCATGTGGGACAGGTCAGCAGTGTCACGTGCACTCTCTGAATGCAGTTCAGGTGGCACTCCCCAGCCTGCCTCACGGCCGGGACGACGCCCCTTCCCAGCTCCGCATTCTGCCATTGGCCACAGACACCGAGTGCGCATGGCCCATGGCTGGGGTGGCCTCTCCTGCTCCCAGGGGCCTTCCTGCTCAAAACACATAAGTGAACCAGTCACACCCAGAACCGGTCTGACGGGCAAGGAGGAAAAGCCATGTGCAGTGAGGAGACAGATGTGGAGCCAGCGTGATGCTGAGATACCAGCAGAAGTGGGGATCTGAGCTTAGTGCCTTCAGGGAATGCTAATGGCAGCTTGTCATTTCTTTTTGA